>CAWUPB010001099.1:0-214734 GCA_963924115.1 Dovyalis caffra
CTCAAATCTCAATGGTATCATCAACAAAGAGATGGGCTCTTTCATTTTGGGCCCAATCATAAGGGCTAGGGCCAAGAAGTTTCATGAGTCCTTAAATGGGCCTTTTCAATGTCAATGGGATGCTTTGCCCATCACTAGGCTTGAAGAGCATCAATTGGGCCTTGTGAATATGATCCATACTATTGGGCCAAAAGTTTCCAACTTAAAGTCCAATCTAGTCGAACTTTCTTATCATGATGTTTTGGGCCGAGATTGTTAAGTTGACAACAATAGAATCAGCCCACTTCCAAGCCAAAGTCACCATTATTTTCAAGTCAACAAAATCAAGCTTTGGGGTCGAAATTCTAGATGCTGATTTCAAGGAGATTTCTTCTATTTTTAAGGAGTCTTATTGAAAGCTTTGTTGGATCCAATATTTCAAATTGTTAGATCTTATGTAAATTTAATCAACTTAGTCTTTCTAAATTTCCAACACCTATTTATGTAAAAACATCATGTATTTTTGGGTTTAAATCAATCTTTCAATCAAATCAACCTTTGTGAGAAAATTCACACCTTAGTTCTTTCTAGAACTGAATTTTAGAACTTATCAAGAGTCTAATTCGATTCTTGTGGTGTTTAAGTGACTTATCACTCCCTTTATAACTGTTTCTGGAGTGTAGCATCCATATCCTTCCAATTTGGTTTGGCTTTCCAGGATTTCTTCCTTCTTGTTCGTGGGTTCTCTAGCCATCGAGCTTGGTGGGTTCACATCACCTCATATAATCATTTATAAGTACATTACACAAGATGATAACCATTACTGGAGTGATGGGGCTAATTTGATTTCAATTAGGGTAAGGGGTTACCCATTACTGTTTTACATTATCCGTCAAAGTGATAACTAAACATATTTTATAGACTATATAGTTCCCTACTTATCCGGCTATTTGGTCCCTATAGCTCTAGATATGTTTGGTCAGTATATAGATTAGTCTATAAAATTACCCCTAGTTATTAAACTTATTAAATTCCCACAATATAATGGTAATTCCAACTAAGAATAATAGGTATTCCTAAGTACTAATACCTACAAACATAATTGGTCGTGAATAAGCTAATAGTGAATATACTCCTGAAGGATAATTATTAGTGTCGACATTAATAGTTTGTCAATTATTCACAATAATAGTCCCTCTATATTTTATGATGTTACCTAAAATGAAACAACTATTACCTAGTTGTTATTATAAGATTTAGGATTAATAATCATAGTTATAATATGTTATAACTCATTATATTAGGAATTATATGCTCGAATGATAGTTATTAAGGATTCTCCTAAAATGGTTAGAGATCTATAACAACGAAGTAATCTAATCGAGAAGACCATTTAATGCAATATTATTCTCCCATATTATACAAGGGTAGGGAAATAACCCATTGACTAATTTTCCTGCATGGTCCAGTGTAACCTATTAGGCCAACATAGCGGTGACACAATAAAGGTGCCAACTTATAATGTACTTTTATAGGATAATTACTTTTAGTATATTATGGACTTGTATTTCTAACACATATATTAGAACTCATTCCCGACCAATTATAATACTAATGTTCAATAAAGTCAAACAATCCCCGAAGTTGATAAAAATATTTTAGATATTAATTATCCGCATATAATATTATTCCATATGATTATAGTATTATAGGTTATCCATAAACCGATATATTAGTAATTATTTACTCGTTATTCCGATAATATTTTTAATATCTCCATACCAATTGATGGTTAACTCTAGTCCTTTTTAGTGGGGCATTAATATATTGTAAGGGAATAATTACCATGTGATAATGGGAAATACTTGATATATTAACCCGTTAATATAATGAGTAATGGGTAATAATATTATTATAAATATCGTAGTCTCTATAGGGTTATTTATAGAACCTTAGCCAAGATAACAATTGGGGATTATTAATAATATTTGATATAAAACAATGATTATATTCATTTAGTTGGGGCTCAAGTATAGTAAATATATTGGGGAAGTGAAGTATATAACAATTGATTAACAATACGAAGGTAAATCATAATTATATTTGAATAAACTATTATACTTTTATCATAAAATTACCCTCGGATATATTCTCTTCCATTGTGATAAGGCATTACACCATATTATCTATCCAAGGTGTAATAATATAATATACCATATATGATCGAGGGGGATAACTAGTTATAACATATTGCCGTTTTTACCTGAAAAGGTACTATGCACTTAATATATGGAGAAATAGTGTACTCTTTATAACATCATATGATGTTAAACTTAATTCTTCCTATGAGTTATTGCCTATTATATCTCTCTAATTGCTTATAAGCCTATGTATATTTAACGAATTGAATCTCAATATTAAGAGACCCACCTTATTGCCATATTCTTACTAATGACTATTATTATTCATAGAAATAATCAATTTGGAAATTAATATTATTATGATATCCTCTAAATGTCACTTAATGACATATATTATAATATAAATGGCAAAGGATATACTAATATAGTATTCAGCAACTTCCACCATATTGATTACTAATGACCTCTTTATTCCATATCGTGAGGATAGGTTGACATTTGGTCACCTCCAACCAAGAATCATTGTGAGTTATAAGGATTACAACAAATTAAGGGTGATCTTAGGGCTAAATACCATAGACGATAATTGAATATTACATATTATAGGTGATATGAACAAATTAAACTATTGGGCTACCATATTAGTAGCTATAATTCTTAGATGTGATATGTAATATTGATTACTTTAGGTATAAGTCCACATTAGGGTTACCACAAGAACCCTTCCTTTGGGAGTCCGATATAAGTAGGGATAAAGGTAACAATCCTTTTGGTCACTAATACTGCCGTTAAGGTATAGCATAATATGAGCATCAATAGAGAGGTATATTGACCTATCATAATATTAGGGACATGGTAACTAGTATTTACACTCATCCATTCTTATATCTAAACACCTACGAGAGGATAATAGGGTCCCTACTATAGAGTTGTTATGGTATCATATATGTAATATATGGTTGATACGGGACATATATTGTAATGCCCCTAACTCACTTACTATTTCCAAATAGGAGCGGCTAGGTTCGTTACGTTATTAAGCCTAAAATTCTGACTAGTTCCCTATACTACATAACCGAAATTACATAAAATATTAAGTAATGCAATATGCATAATAAAATTTATGTGATATTAATAATCACATTCACGGGGATTACAAATGTCTACGATGCTGACTACCCATAAATAGGAGAATAGTATCACTTATCTATAACCCTTTAAAAGATTTCTATAATTTTGGGTAGCACATGAGCCCATTTAGTGAGAACCGATAGCTTCCTTGACAAGACTCGTCTCGTCTTTACCTATTATACCATAGAAATAACAACAACAATATGAGCCAAAGCTCGGTAAGTAGGATGATGCATGTGATATGCAATGATTTCTTACTACCCTAAATTCATCCATTAATTTTAGTTCGGGTACCCTAGGCATTAGCAAGTCAACTCCATTTCCATCTTGTAGTGATTGCCTTATCACCTACTCGCTAACAATGAAATTATCCATCATTGTAGCACATAATTAGCGGAATTTTCCATCACCTAACGAGTGTAATTAAGTAATAGAGCGTGCATATAACTTCATTACTAATACTCATTTAATCTAGTTTTGGTTGCTAAACCTTATCAATTCTTAACCATCTGATTTTTTAATCTACCCACAAATGCATGTGATGCACAATGATGTTTCATTTACCATATCCGTCAACTTATGGGCACCAAACCCCTTCATTCTCAAACCATTCTTGAAATACAACCCACATATAGCAACACATATATGTCTCATATATCCGACATAAATATTTATTTAAGAAAATAAATTACCTCGAATATAATTAATTAATCAATATAATTCACTCTTTTAATAAGTATCTTCTCTTCATATGATTAATAAGTAATACCATTGATTTCATCCTATAATTTTGATACCTCTTAGCTTACATACACATCAATCATAGGGACCAATTGACTAAACATTTAAGGTGTAATTTCTTGCTCTAACCCAAATTTGGCCTTAATGGCCGAATTTAGATTTTAACTAATTTGAGCCATTTTCTTCAATTTTCTTCAAAGTTTACCTTCCTACACTTCAAATTATACTTGCTCAAGTACAATTGAACCAACAATTCTAGAATTGGATGATTGAAACTCAAAGCCTAAAAATCAAAGTTTAGGCCGAATATACCCTAAGGATTTGCGTGGATTTTTCTTCAATTAAAGTAAAGTTTTTCATTCCTAAAAACTAATTCATACTTAATTAAGCCATAATTAAGCTCTAGAACATCAATCCATGAAAGCATTGAAATCCCCAATTTAAACAATTAGGCTGAATAGTACCCTTTAAGGAACCCTAGGAACCTATCATCCATCATCTACCATTTCGGATTTATTCCTCCCACATTCACATCAATAATTATTCACTACAAATAATTTTGGTCCAAGCTCATCAATTTATTAACCTAACCTAACAACAAATATTTAGGCATAAAACAAAGCTTTATAAACTTTAATGAGTAAACGTATCAATAAATCATTAAATACCCAAGATAAACCAATAAACTCATATCAAGCCATCAAAACTCACAATATCAACATAAGCAACCCATAAAAGCATAATCATCAACTCAAGGAATTCACATAAATCAAACACTTAGAAATTCAAGCTTATGGTCTAAAATAAATCCCAACTTACTTGATTCAAGTTTCCTAGAAAATCTCTTAATCTTTTTCTTCTCCTTTCCTTCTTTCTCTTTTCTTCTTCCATTTCCCTCTTCTTGTTCCGCTTTCTTTTTCTTTTTGTGAACTAAAATCTTCTAAAAGGGGCTAGCCATTCCTTAGCTTTCTCTTATATATATTCATATTTTCTTCCCTTATTAATGAGCTTAACAAGTTTCCTAATCTAAGCTCGTGAGGTGTAAAGTAGTAGAAGAGTTTAGAAGCTTAGGTGGCAAGTTTTACTCAAAGGATAGGTGATATGAATAAAAAATTATCTAGGGGTATTTTGGTCTAAGAATTTCGACACCCTCATAATGTTTAGATGATTTTTGTTTTTTTTTTTTTTTTTGCATGGCATCTTCTAGATACACGTTAGGGAAAATAAGTTGACAACTAAGTTACCTAAAAATTTATTCCTATAAATAATCACATGAACACCAAATGTATTAAAACTACAAAGATATTAATATGTTATACGAATTACACTCACATTTATTGTGTGAGTGTGTGTGTGTGCGCGTGTGCGTGTGTGTGTGTGTGTGTGGTTGAGAATTTTCTCGGGAGTTCCATTTCTTCCCCCTTAAAGAAATTTCATCCTCGAAATTGACTTATCCGAATAATTCTGGATATTTATCTTTCATTTCTTCCTCTCGTCCCCATTTCATTTCTTTGAGGCTGTGATTCTCCCATAAAACCTTGACTAAGGTAATTTTCTTATTTCTTAGTTGTTTGACTTGTCGATCTAGAATTTGGACTAGCCTCTCCTCATACATTAGGTCCGTGGCTAGGTTCGACGGTGCTTGTCTTCAAAACTTGGTCGGGCTCTCCAATGCATTTTCTTAACATGGACACATGAAATATATTATGAACTCCCAATAAAGATGGCGGTAGCAATAGACGATACTCCTTGTCACCCATTCGATCAAGTATTTTGAACGATCCAATATATCATGGGCTTAACTTTCCTTTCTTTCCTCGATACACCTTTCATTGGTGCAACCTTTAAGAACACATAATCACCGATCGCAAACTCCAAATCCTTCCTTCTTTTGTTAGCGTAGCTTTTTTGCTTACTTTAAGCCATCTTCATCGGTTGGCGGATCTTATCCACCACCTTAACCATTTGTTGCACCAAATCTGGCCCCAATAACTTTCTTTGTCCTATTTCATCCTAGTGTATTGGGGATCTACACCACCATTCATACAAAGCTTCATAAAGAGCCATCCCGATTGAAGCTTGATAGCTATTGTTATATGCAAACTCTGCTACCATAAATATTTTTCCTATTTTCCGAACCAATCCAAGATGCACGCTCATAACATATCCTCAACAATCTGAATTACCCGTTTGTATTGTCCATCGGTTTATGGATGATAAGCCATGCTAAAGTTTAATTTTGTACCCATGGCTTTGTGTAAACTCTTCCAAAATGCCGAGGTGAATCTAGGATTTCGTTTGATACAATTGAGATTGGAATTCCCGCAATCTTATAATTTCATCAATATATAATCGGGCATACTAGCTTAGGTCGTAAGTGGTCCTCATCAAAAGAAATGTGCCGACTTAGTGAACCTATCCACAATTACCCGGATGGCATCTATCCCCTTTTCTAACTTCGATAATTCCATAACAAAATCCATAATTATGTGCTCCCACTTTCATTTTGGAATTATCAATGGTTTTAACATTCCCAAGAATCTTTGATGTTACGCCTTCACTTGTTGACAGATATTAGCTACATCTTTCTTCATTCCTAGCCACCAATAACATTATCTTAAATCTTGATACATTTTTGTACTCCCCGGATGTATCGAGTATGGAGTTGCGTGTGCCTCCCTTAGTATCTCTTCCTTCAAGTCTTCTATCGAAGGAACACACAATCTTCTCCTAAATATGATCACTCCTTGGTCATCAAAACCAAATTTAGACTCCTTTCTAGCCTCCACACTTTTCCTTAATCCATTTAGCCTCTTGTCCGTTTATTGCCCCATTTGAACTCTTTCTTGTAGAGTCGACTGGACTAATAGGTGTCACTAGATCCTAGTCCGATGTCATGGTAAGGCTATTTAGTTCAGCCTAGTAAGCAACTAGGGTGGCCCTCTATCGCCGTGTCCTAGCAGCTTAGGGGATGCAAAGTAGGTACGAGCATCTACAATGATTATATTTACAATTCATAACAATCTTCAATAAATAACTATCTATTAACATAAAAATACACAATAAACAAACATTCACTAGAAACAAGGAATCGAAATTTACTTGTCAAGTAGCGCACCGGTTCTCAAGCTCATGTGACACTTAAGACGCTACTCGATTAACTAAACCTAGGCTTTGATACCACCTCTATAACGCCCCTAACTCACTTACTATTTTCAAATAGGTACGGCTAGGTTTGTTACATTATTAAGCTTAAAATCCCGACTAGTTCCCTATACTACATAACTGAAATTACATAAAATATTAAGCAATGGAATACGTACAATGAAATTTACGTGGTATTAATAATTACAATCACAGGGATTACAAAATGTCTATGATGCCGACTACCCAAGTAATAGGAGAATATTATCACTTATCTACAACCCTTCAAAAGATTCCTATAATTTTGGGAGCACATGAGCCCATTTAGTGAGAACCGATAGCTTCCTTGATAGAATTGTCTTTGTATCTACATGTTATACCATGGAAATAACAACAACAATATGAGCCCAAGCTCGGTTAGTAAGTAGGGTGATGCACGTGATATGTAATGATGTCTTATTACCCCGAATTCATCCATTAATTTTAGTTCGGGTACCCTAGGTATTAGCAAGTCCACTCCATTTCCATCTCTTGGTGATTACGTTATCACCTACTGCTAACAACAGAATTATCCATCATTGTAGCACATGGTTAGCAGAATTTTCCATCGTATAATAGTGTAATTAAGTAATAGAGCAAGCACATAGCTTCATTGCTAATACTCATTTAATCCGAGTTTCAGTTACTAAACCTCATCAATTCTATACCATCCGACTTTTTAATCTACCCATAAATGCATGTGATGCATAATGATGTTTCATTTACCATATCCGTCAAGTTATGGGTACCAAACCCTATATTCTCAAACCATTCTTCAAATTCAACCCACATATAGCAACACAAATATGTCTCATTTATCCGACATAAATATTTATTTAAGGAAATCAATTGCCCCGAATATAATTAATCAATCAATATAATTCACTCGTTTAATACGTATCTTCTCTTCATATGATTAATAAGCAATACCATTGATTTCATCCTATAATTTTGATACCTCTTAGCTTAAATACACATCAATCATAAGGACCAATTGACTAAACATTTAAGGTATAATTTCTTCCTCTAATCCAAATTTGGTCTTAATGACCGAATTTAGATTTTAACTAATTTGAGCCATTTTCTTCAATTTTCTCGAAATTTTACCTTCCTACACTTCAAATTATACTTGCTCAAGTACAATTGAACCAACAATTCGACATTTGGATGAGTGAAACTCGAGCCTAAAAATCAAGGTTTAGGCTAAATATAACCTAAGGATTTGAGTGGATTTTTCTTCAATTAAAGTAAAATTTTTTCATTCCTAAACGCTAATTCATACTTAATTAAGCCATAATTAAGCTTTAGAACATCAATTACATGAAAGCATCGAAATCCCCAATTTAAGCAATTAGGTCAAATAATACCCTTTAAGGAACCCTAGGAACCCATCATCCATCATCTACTATTTTGAATTTATTCTCCCCATATCCACACCAATAATTATTCACTGCAAATAATTTTGATCCAAGCCCAACAATTTACTAACCTAACCTAACAATAAATATTTAGGCATAAAACAAAGCTTTATAAACTTTAATGAGTAAGCATATCAATAAATCATCAAATACCCAAGATAAACAAATAAACTCATATTAAGCCATCAAAACTCATAATATCAACATAAGCAACCCATAAAAGCATAATCATCAACTCAAGGAATTCACATAAATCAAACACTTAGAAATTCAAGCTTATGGTCTAAAATAAATCCCAACTTACTTGATTCAAGTTTCCTAGAAAATCTCTTAGTATTTTTCTTCTCCTTTCCTTCTTTCTTTCTTTCTCTTTTCTTCTTCTATTTTCCCTCTTCTTATTCAACTTTCTTTTTCTTTTTGTGAACTAAAATCTTCTAAAAGCGGTTGGCCATTCCTTACCTTTCTCTTATATATATTCATCTTTTCTTCCCTTATTAATGAACTTAACAAGTATCCTAATCTAAGTTTGTGAGGTGTAAAGTGGTAGAAGGAATTAGAAGCTTAGGTGGTAGGTTTTAATCAAAAGCCATGAGGTGTAAAGTAGTAGAAGAGTTTAGAAGCTTAGGTGGCAAGTTTTACTAAAAGGATATGTGATGTGAGTAAAAATTAATCCTAGTGGTATTTTGTCTAACAATTTTGGCACCCTCATAATGTTTAGATAATTTTTTTTTTTTTTTTTGCATGGCATCTTCTAGATATGCACTAAGGAAAATAACTTGTCAACTAACTAAGCTACGTGAAAAATTTATTCCCATAAATAATCACATGAACACCAAATATATTAAAACTATAAAGATATTAAAATGTTATATGAATGACACCCATATTTAGTGTATATATATATATATATATGGTTGAGAGCTTTCACGGGAGTTACACATATATTAACTTATCCATTTTCTATTATTGAGTATACATTACCTAGCATATGACCACTATTAGAATACTAGTAGATAAGTTAAGGTATAGATAAGTGTATTAATATATTAGGTGTAATATTGTTATCAACCTAAATAAGCTATCTTGATTTTAAGTGACAACCATAGTATAAAATATTAATATCACCATTTGTTATTGGTATTTAACTAATCATTATACTCATTAAACTTCGATAAGTGGATTCAATATAACAACCCCCGAGGTCACTATAACCCTAGATAAGTTCTTTATATCCAATATTAGTTAAAAAAAATATAATTAGAATATGATTACAATACTTTTGATAAGTATGGAATAATGGGTCCCCTAGGGATTGTTATATTGAATCTACTTATCAAAAATTTAATAAGTGTAATGATAACATCTAGATATCTCAAATTTTATATGCTCTTCCACTTGGGATAGCTAAATGATTAGGCAATTGATAGTATTTTAATGGTAGGATGTTTATTAGGTTATATGTTAGTTTTGGTGCCAAAGATCCAACCATGTTTGGATGGGCTCATCTTAATATCTTAATATATTATTACATAATTTATTTTAAAGAAGTCATTCTATTGATTCTTATATTTAAATATTGATAAATTCAGTAGAATTAGATAGAAGTCCTTATGATATGCATTTGTAATAGTGATTGATTGAAAGATGTGAGATAAACACTAATGCACATAAATGATATCATTAAATGTCTCAAGTTGTAGCATTGACAAGAATGAAAATTTACAAAGATAGACTTATGAGTGTCATGCTCATGCTATGTTATTAGTAGGAGATCTAACACCTATTGGCATGGTGATGCCAAAGCAAGCACTTAGGTGATTTATGTTAGAGAACATATAACTAGGCTTGACTCAACATGAGAACCCATTTGGTTTTATTCTATGGGAATCTCATATGAGATGGGTACAAATGGTCATTAGAATTGAAGTCGGCACGGTTATCTCATTGGAGGACTTAATGCATTTTAACACTCGTTTCGATGGACCCATTAATGGATTGCACGTGAGTGATTCATTAGGTGCACTAGGAATCCAATGGAGATAGGTGTATGACTAAGATAGGATATGTCATTCCTTATATGCTAAAGGAGTTATCACATTGCACTTCGATAAATGTCCGCTTAAGAAATCTATGGCCACGAGTAAGAGTACATAATAGAGCATAATTGGTTTACTAGAGCTAAGACATTTGAGAATAAAAAAAAACATGTGATCATAATCAAACAAGACTAATAACAAAGTCCAAGATCACATTGTGATAAGTTGACAACCATGCTCGTGAAAGATAATAATGGATTAACTAATCCTTCTAGAGAATTGGGTAGTCATGATGCCTTATTAAAGGCCAATCTTCATTTATGTATCACGAGATAAAAGAGAAGTCTTTTATTCTTGATACATTGCCAACATATCTAGGAGCCTATTGAGTCACATGTATAAGCTTAAGTATTCATACTATAAATGAAAAGCAAAGATATTGAAAAAAGTTTCCAATTATAAAAAGTTTCCTATTTTAGAAAGAATTCCAAAATGAAAATTTTTCTAAAATGGAAAGTTTCCTATTTTAGAAATCTATTTCCTAATTTGGAAGTTAGTTTTAAATTTGGAAATAAAGAACCTAAAAGGAAAGGAGTTTCCTAATTTAGGTTAAAGGGTATTATGAGAAATTGCTTCCTAATGTGGACCTTGCCAAAATAATCTAAGAATATTTATTTGGATAGTCCTAATAAATTAATTGGGCTAAAATATTTTTGGCCCATTAGATTTAATTAAGAGCTTTAAGATAATTTTGATAGGAGGATAAACATCAACCTTATTGGTTAAGGTTGAATGTTTTAAAGATAATAATCAAATAGTTCATACAAAATAAATCCTCATCCTTGGAGGATAAGGAAGCAACAATCTAGAATCCTTTAAGGTCTCATTGTCGCCCCTCTCCCTATCCTTGGAGGACAAGGAAACTCTCCTATAAATGCATAAGAGAGAAGGAGATGCATCATTACATGAAAAAAAAAACAATAATTCGACAAAAAGAAAAAAAAAGAAAGAAGAGCAAAGCATCGGCTAGCCCAAAATTTAAATAGGGCACACCGACAAGAGAGAAAAATAAGAAGAAAATAGTTTTCTCCTAAACCCTACCAAGAAATACTCTTTTCTTCTTCTTTAAGGATGTCGAAAAATTACCCGGGATTGATTTCTAGAGGATATACTAAATCGGAAAAGGTGGAGTTAGCACCCCATTGATTTGGAGTGCTTCTTTGTGGATACATGGACTGTGTGGATAATCAATAGAGGTCAAACACTTGGATAACTTTTATGAAAAGGAATTTAAATCTATGCTACAAGAGATAATCCTTTACTTATAGCTTATTAGTCATGTATGTATGGTAAGTAGATTCAAGGCTTGATCTTAGGGCCTTAGATGGAGAATTTTTTTGTTTATTCTACACCTCCATAGGATGCATGATCCTTCAATTGGAATTAAAGCTTCCATTGAATCTTTGATCGTATGATTGGTTAATTGTGATTAATTACATGAATTAGCTATGTCCGATTATAAATCTTATGTTTTTGGTGTTTTCATAAATATAAAAATGAAATTTTGAGTCAAAATCAATAGGAGCATGTGAGGTCGATGTTGGATGTCAACACTCATGTGCGTGGTAGCCCTATCGACGGCGGAGCGCTAGGCACGCAGCGGGCGGGCTGCGGCCTACCGGCCTATGCCCTAAGCACGTAGGCAATGCAACGAGCCACTAGCTAGGTGCTTTCATGCTAGGCTAATGGCCATGGGTAAAAAAGCATACAACCACAAGGGTTTGGACTTCGAAACCCGTGAACCCTCAAGGCCTAAAAGCCTATAGGCCCAAAGTGGGCTCAAGGCCTAAAAGTTTTTAAAATTAAAATTTGGAGAAATTTTGATAAATTGATAAAATGGCCAAAACTATAGGTTTATAATCATTTTATGAATGAAATTGTTTCATTAGTATGCCATGTATCAATGTGATTGAAGCATGGGTGAATGGTATGGATGAGTCAACCTAGTTTTACAAATGAATGCTTGCTATTTTGTGGATAAATAGAACCTACATGTCATGTCTTCTTTATTACTCTATTGCATTTCTTTTCTCATCTTACTCCCCTCGAATGTAACTCAAGATTTTGTATTTTGAATAAATTTAAAAGTAGAAGATAGAAATTAGAATAGATACAAGGAGACGATGCTAAGAAATGAAGACATTCATGAAGAATTTGTAATAATTTTTCATCTAAGAATTGACCCACTAGTCTCTTTGTTGCTCAAAGGGGATAGTACTATAAATCCATTACCATTCACCGATTCTTGAGTCATGCATGAGATTTATGAATGTGATGAGATAAATGTTAGTATGCATGATTAGGAATAATGTGATTATTGTTTAGTATGCATGCTAGGATAAGACTAATCATATTAAATCCTTCAAATAAAATATTAAGTTAATTGCTTTCCAACATTAGGAGGCGAGAACTCTCTTAGTCGTTGTTGGCTTGTTAAGATAACTCAAGGTCACTTCTTCCTTAAGGGAAAAAAATCATGGGCCATGCGATGTCCTCGAACATTGGGTCTAACTTAAATGAGTTGTTGGATTCGTTGAGATAACTCAAGGTCTAATAAACTTGTAAGCAAGATTTGTATTCACATAAGATGTGATAAGGATAAGGAGTTGTCATACCAATGGAATTAGGAATTAGATTAGATATAATTGGTAAGGAGTTACCTACCTAATCCTTCATGTATGACTTGTTGAGATAACTCAAGGCTAATGCATGTTAGAGGATGGAATCCTAACCCACTAAGAAAATGAATCAAAAAGTTTTCTCGAGTACTATATTGAAGGTTATAGTACTTGAAGAAAATAATGGGAGCAAACATAGATTTTACATCTTTAATTTATGCTTTGTTTAATTTTATGTAATTTAATTAACCAAATCATACACTTTTCTATCTTGTCGATTGCACATTATGACTTACAACACATCGATATGATCAATCATTGATGAAAGTAATGCCTTTAATGTTACAAACTTTCTTGATTAGAAAATGAATTTGAGGATAGTCCTCCAACATGAAAAAATTCTCTATACGATAGAGAAAGCTCTTCTAGATGAGCCTCCTCTAGTTTAAGGTGAAGGTCATGAAGCATTGATTAAACATAGAGATGATGCGATCATCGCTTAGAGCATTATGCTTGCTGCTATGACATTAGAGCATAGATGCCAACACGTAAGCTCACAAGCTTTTGACATCATAGCAAAGCCTAAGAGCTTATTTGTGGAGAATACTAAGCATTAGTGCTATGAGATAGCAAGGAAGCTTTTTAGGGTCGGAATGGATGATGGATCCAATGTCGAAAAGCATGTCACCGAAATGATAGACTATATCGATCGACTAGCTAAACTTGAAGTTAGAATGGATGCTGAATTATCCATTGACCTAGTATTACGATCATTGCCTAATAGTTTGGAATAGTTCATCATGAACTTCAAGATGATGCACATGCAAAAGACTCTTGGAGAATTATTGTCCATGCTAAGGGAAGCTCAGCTCGAAATTAACAGGAAGAACAAGACCTCTTTACTTCTAGTTAATAAGGGAAAAGATAGTAAAAGGCAAGAAAAAAGCCCAAAAAGAAGAAAAAGTCTTCAACTGCACCTATTGGAGGAGTGAAAAGGGCCGAGGCTCATAATAGCCCAAAGGATGCAGTTTGCTTTCATTACAATAAGAAAAGGCATTAGAAGTGCAACTGCAAGGAGTACCTAGAAGGGGTACAAAAGAAGAGTTCTACCATCACCTTAGGTATTTATGTTATTAATACTAATCCTTTTATTTTTAAATTCTACCTCATGAGTATATGATACTAAATGTGGTGCTTATATTTTTGAAATGTATAGGAGTTTAAAAAAGGAAGAAAGATGGCTTCAAGGGAGAATATCCATATATCAACAATGAATCAAGAGTTGGACCATTAGATGTAGGTATTTATGAGCTAGCACTACCATGTTGGGATGTGCTATGACTTAATCATTATTTTTTTAGTAAAGACTAAAGATCTTATTTTCATTTTTTATTTTGAATAAGTATTTTATTTTTAAGAATAATAGTTATTTTTAAGGATGAATTTTTATGAAAATATTTTGATAATGATTATATATTTTAGACATAACTCCCAAATGTATAACATAAATGCTAAAAGACTTAAATGATCTAAATAATCATTAATTAGTAAGAAAATGTCAAACTTAGTCATATAAGTAAGAATCCCATATCCAACCTACTTATACAAAAGGATATTTAGAATCATTTGATGATGTCTAAGGAATCTTGTTTAGTTGACAAAAGGACATGTATCCTTTTTTAGTTGAAAAGGAGAAAGAGTTACTAATCAATATAGTCCCTATACATGCAGATGTACAAAGGCCTATGTTCACCCAAGCAAGAGGAGAACATGCTTGTCACATAACCATTAATGATAATGGATTATGTTATGGTTATAAGAAATAAGTCCAAAACATTTAAAATGTTTAAAAGGTTAGACTTAAAAAGTCATCTAATGAACTAGCAAGAGTTTTAGAGCATCTTGATTAGATCGAGGAGCTAAATACTTAAATGCTAAAATATTAGATCACCTAAAAAAGAATGAGATTCTTTATGGACATCGCATGTTAGACAATGTCCATGATGAGTCGAATTAATATTCCTAATCATAAATGAATACTCCTTACTCGTAACTTTTGAAAAGAATAGGATTGTAATCTATTGAAATAGATCACATATGAGATATGAGAAGGGAAAGAAAATGAATTAATCTTCCCTTAAGATTTAAGGTTATAAAGTGATGTACAAAGAGTTTGACAAGCATAAAATAAAGCCTAAAATCAATAAAGTGCTAAATTGTGAGATATCTTGAAATGGCAATGTTAGACATTGATTCCTATAAAAGGTAAATAAAAGGGATGTGTAGTTGACACACCCTAATGGTTCCCAAGAACATGCAAATAAGATTTGCAAAAGGCTAAGGTCCATTAATAGACTTAAGCAAGCCTCTAGGAATATAAGTCCACATTTTATGAAATGATCAAAGAGTTTGATTATTCATCAAAACAAAGACATATATTATGCATATAAGTAAGCTAGTGGGAGCCTAATAAATCATGGTTATTTGATACAAAATCACACCTTGACCATAATATTATCATGTTGCAAACAAAAAATTAAGGAATCTAGAAGAAAATTTTCAAAGATGACATATGAGAGAAACCTACAATCTAAGAGTATAGATCTATAGAGATAGATCACTTAGAATGTGAGGAGTCTCCTAAGGTAGTTACAATGACATGATACTAAAAGCTTTTGTATAGAAAGAAAGTTTTATTCCAATGTCATACAGCTTAATGAGCGATAACAAAGGATCCATAACATAAGCTAAGGAACCAAGGTCTCATCAATAGTCCAAGCAAATACTACAATGCCATCACTTGATTATAGAGACAAAAGGGTTATGGTAACATAAGGATAGAAAAGAACCACACTAAGATAGCATTGTTGACCCTAGACTGAGCCTTTATCACAACTAAAACATCTAATCCTCACTCGATCATCGAGATTTAGGGACATGGCTGGTTGGCTCTAGTGCAAGTGGGAGATTGTTAGTGTTGGTGCCCAAGATCTAACCATATTTGGATGAGTTCATCTTAATATATTATTACATCATTTATTTTAAAGAAGTCATCCTATTAATTCTTATGTTTATATGTTGATAAATTTAGTAGAATTAGATAGAAGTCCTTATGATATGCATTTGCTATAGTGATTGATCGAAAAATGTGAGACAAACATTAATGCACATAAATGATATCATTAAATATCCCAAGTCATAGCATTGTCAAGAATGAACATTGACAAAATACGGATAGACTTGTGAGTGTTATGCTCATACTGTGTGATAGTAGTAGGAGATCTCACACCTATTGGCATGGTGATGCCAAAGCAAGCACTTAGGTGATTTATGTTAGATAACATATCACTAGACTTGACTCACCATGAGAACCCATGTGGTTTTAGTCTACGGGAATCTCATATGAGATGGGTACAAATGGTCTTTAGACTTGAAGTCATCACGGTTATCTCATTGGAGGACTTATGCACTTTGACACTCGTTTCGATGGATCCATTAATGGGTTACAAGTGGCCGATTCATTAGATGCACTAGGAATCCAATGGAGATAAGTGTATGACTAAGATAGGACATGTCATTCCTTGTATGCTAAAGGAGTTATCACTTTGCACTTCGATAAATGTCACGCTCAAGAAATCTTTGGCCATAGTAAGAGTACACTAATAGAGCATAGTTGATTTACTTTAAGAGCTAAGACATTTGGAAATCGAAGAAAACTTATGTGATCATAATCGAACAAGACTAATAACCAAGTTCGAGATCACACTCGTGATAAATTGACATGAGGACTAAATTATATGATAACCATGCTTGTGAAAAATAATAATGGATTAACTAATTCTCCTAAAGAATTGGGTAGTCATGATGTCCTCCTGCTAGAGACCAATCTTGATTTATGTATGAAGAGATAAAAGAGGAGTCTTTTATTCTTGATATATTGTTGACATATCTAGGAGCCTATTGAGTCACATACGTAAGTTTAATCATTCACATTATAAATGAGAAACAAAGATATTGAAAAGAGTTTCCTATTTTGGAAAGAGTTTCCAACATAGAAATTTTTCTAAAATGAAAAGTTTCTTATTTTAGAAATTGATTTCCTAATTTGGAAGTTAGTTTCAAATTTGAAAATAAAGAACCTAAAAGGAAAGGAGTTTTCGAATTTAGGTTAAAGGGTATTTTGGAAAATTATTTCCTAATATGAACCCCGTCAAAATAATCTCAGAATATTTATTTGGATAGTTTAAATAAATTAATTAGGCTAAAATATTTTTGGACCATTAGGTTTAATTAAGAGCTTTAACATAATTTTGATGAGAGGATAAACATCAACCTTGTTGGATAAGATTGAATGTTTTAAAGATAATAATCAAATAGTCCACATATAAACTAACTCCTCATCCTTAAAGGATAAGGAAGCAATAACCTAGAGTCCTTTAGGGACTCATTGCTGCCCCTCTCCTTGTCCTTGAAGGACAAGAAAACTCTCTTATAAATATATAGAAGAGAAGGAGGTGCGAAATTACATGAAAAAAAGGAAAAAGAGTAATTCAACAAAAAAAAAAAAAAAAAGAGGAAAGAGAGCAAAGTTTTGGCTAGCCCGAAATATTAAAGAGGGCATACGGCCAAAAGAGAGAAACAAGGAGAAAATAGTCTTCTCCTAAACCCTAGCAAGAAATATTCTTTCCTTCTTGTTTAAGGTTGTCACAAAATTGCTCGAGATTGATTTCTAGAGGATATACTAAATCAGAAAAGGTGGAGCTAGCACCCCACTGATTTTGAGTGCTTCTTTATGGATACTTGGACCGTATAGATCATTAATAGAGGTTGGACACTTGGATGGCTTTTCTAAAAAAGAATTTAGATCTACACTACAAGTGGTAATCCTTTACTTATAGCTTATTATTCATATATGTATGATTAGTAGATTCATTGGCTTGATCTTAGGACCTTAGATGGAGAAATTTTTTTATTTATTTCGCACCTCCATAGGATGCATGATCTTTCATTATAACCTTTTATCCTTATGTCATTTGATTAAAGGTCTCCATATATGATTGCCTAATCATTTAGCTATCCCAAGTGGAAGAGTAGATAAAAGACTATAACCCAATATGAACATGGCTAATCTTAATGGGCATCACTAGGACCTATATTCATGATATTAAATTGGATATGAAGAGTGGTTATTGGTTAACTTTATACTTGAATATACCTCATAATTATCATTGACCCCATAATTAAGCTAGTCAGAGTGATGACCAACTATGTTTGTTCCCATAAACAATCACTATACCAATAGGTTATGACCTATTAATTTATGAGTTGGTATCCTATTTAATATAGTAGGGACAAATGAGAGATAGTTGATAAAGTAGAGGACTAGGCATAATTGACATCAATTTTCTTGGGCCCTTACTAAAATTAATTGAATAACATCTAGGAATATTGTAAGGGTTAACATATGATAACAAATTAAATACTGGTTAAGTGTATGATAACAAATTAGCTTGTGATTGCCTAATAAGGGTAAATAAGTGAACCTTTAAATTCTATCGGTAACTATAAATTATTGATATCATCTTATGTATCCTTTTAATCAACCATAATGATAAGGTAGTTTATTATACCTATATTTAGGTATGATATAATATAGCCTTGAGTTCATAACAATATGTTCATATAATAAGGTCCCTTATAGTTGCGATGAGTGCATAATGGTAGTATCGATGGTACTCTTCGAAAAGTAGGCCATACTTTATTCTAACTGATATATCCATTATACTAATGTTCAATAGTCTTCCTATGGACTCTTTATCTATCAAACATGATTGTATATGCTATGGTCATCATTTTTACCCCATTCCATATTAATAATAGGGATAATGCACATAAATAGGCCTTATTTTCCAGTTTATCCCTAATACCCTTATTACACTATGATAAGATATCTTTATCAAATGGGATATCTTTAGGTATGATAGAATAGTTAAGGCCATTAGCTTTATCAAATGGGGATATACCTAGTTGATAGATATTATCAAACTAGGGTCCGATAATGAGAGGTATAATACTTTACTCAATAAGCTATATACACCCTTTAACAATTAAATAGGCTTATCTATTAATTAACTCCGACCTATATTACTAGCTTATGATAAGGTACCATAGGTAACCATTATAGGTATCCATGATAATTAATCTTGAGGTCTAAAGAAGAGATAATAACTAACCGAGTTATTGGCTATCAATTAGTAGATGTATTAATATTCTATAAATTAGTGCCCTAATATTATGGATAGATTCACCGATTACCTTAGATATTACACTTTGTAATAGACTTAGGTATGTTTGTAGGTAAACCTTATCAACCCTCTTAATATTTGATGGCTACAAATTTGATGTACCCAAATTGATAGACTATCATAATCCAGTTTGGATATTAATATATAAGTACTAATTTTTAATAAGTAGGACTAGGATGCCCAATAGTTGATAATTATTTTATGATAAACTAATTAGCTAGGTTAATATATTCATTACTGGCAATATGAAGTTCCTCTTTAATTGATGGAACTAATTGTTACTAACTATAGTTAGTATTAAGGCCATCCTAATTGTTCCTAGATGGAATTTAACCAATAGTTTAAATTTGTACTAATTTAAACTATAAGCAACTAGGTTCAACCTAAATATCTTTTTGTAGATACCATTTATATTTATCTTAATCAATAACTTTGCCCATAATCATTTCTATAAGTGGATGATACTTATACTAGGGACTAATGTGAGGGGAATATTAGAGTTGTCATACTTATTCAGAGGTATAGGGCCTACTTAGGTCTGATATGGTAGCTTTAATACTTATGGATAATAATATATCACATCCCTTGATTCTTCTGAATAAGAAATAGGCTACATAGCTTATAGCAATTGGGAACTGGGTAGCCTATGATGCAATATCCCTAATAAGGCATACTGATATCCATAATATGAGTACCATTTTCTATTGGTTCAATTATTATACTCATTCACTAGGTATTCACTATATAATAAGCTAATATCCATAGATCATATTTCATTATATAACTATGATGTAAGACTTATTCTATTTGGCAACCATACTCTCTCATCAATATCCTATGATCAGTTATCCTAATATGGTATTTAGGATCTGTGATATCTAATTATTGGGGATTTAATTCCTCTCTTATCCTTCAAATAGGGTAGACCAATATGGATAGAGAATAGGTGATATTAAGGCTATCATAGGTGGGTTATGGCCCTTCTAATATCATTGTTAATTTATAGACTATTGATTAGAGCTTACAAGCCTTAGTTGATCCATTTAGATAATGACTATTATACAATAGAGACTCAATTGGTCTAGATATCGAGAGATAATATACAAGTACTATATTAATAGGACATATGTCTTAACTGGAGTAATACTAACTATATCTATGTCCACTTGGTATCACATTATTAACTAATATAAATACCTACAGAGGAATACCCATATCAGTTAGTATTGGGTATTATAGTCACCAGAGTATCAAATTATAGGATTATTATAACATATCTTTATGTTAATCGTAAGATCATAATATTGATTACAATACTATAGGGTATATGTAATCCAATTGATGATACAGACCAAGTTATATTGTCGGGATATGGGTATTATAAGGACCATACCTAAATAAGGGAAACTGTATTAATATAACATCGGGATGATAGAATACCTTTCGGTTATCCTAAATTATACACCTATTTGGTTAACTTGTATAGCTAATGGCCTAATAATGGTCTTAAACGGTCGGGGACATTAACCAATCATAATATTTAGATTCCTCTTATCATTCCTAGGGGAGCCATAATTGAATAGACTAATGTTATGTAGAATAGAGTTTAAGACCATTATATTTGATAATCACTCATACTATTATAACAATACTTGTCCTAATTTATGTCCTATTAATACATCCAAGGAACCCTATTCTATTACATGATAACGATAACAATATTGTGATTTTTAATGAGTAGTTCACCCTAATTATAGATTAGGTAAGGTAATTTGGTCTCCTAAAATTTTTAAAGGCAACCATTATGATGGAAACCATGAAGCTAAATGGACTAGCAAGGTGTTGTCTCCAAGGAAGGTCCAAGATGGCAAGTTTACAGGTCTAAGATCTAATCCATTACACATTAAAGATAGTCCAATGATGCGGGCTAGGGCTAAGGAGCTTAAAGAAGCTCTCCATGGGCTGATTCAAGAGTGTTGGGTAGAATGCACTTCTAAGGGCCCAAAGGAGCAATGTGGTGCAATCTTAAGAAATGAGGAGGATCCAAGATTTGTCAATCTGATCCAAGTCAAAGATTGGACTCCTTAAATCATATTGGGCCTATTTTATTATATCTAGCTTAGTTATAATTAGAACTAGTTAATTAAGTTAGATTTAGGCTCTATGTTCAAGCCCTATTATTTGCATATGTTTTTAAGACTATTAAGGTCTATTTCTATTCTCCTTAGGGTGTAAGGAAAAGTAGAGTTCTTTTAGGGTTAGGAGTGGTGTGTTTACCTATATAAAGGCTAGTTTAGCTCTATTTCAGACTTAAACAATAATTTTGAGAGTTAATAAATTTGAGATGATTTTCTTCCTTTTGTTTTTTCATAGCTAAATCTGACTTATCAAGGATTGCAACACTTGTGGTATCTCTGAATTTATCATCCTCTATTGGGTGTGGCGTTCTTCACTTCATTGCATCATAGCTTCGGTTCTTGCCTCCTTATAGGCAACGAGTTGGGTTTTACTTATTATAACCTGATTGGGTGCATTCTTAGGGTTCTCTAGTGAAAAAGGTGTTTGGGTCTCTCATCTTTATATGTGGGGTTCACATTAGTTGGTATCAAAGCCTAAGTTATGCAAAGTTAGGCTAGGTATTCATAGTCTTTATGTCTTTTGATTCGTATTTGTCTTGTTTTCTTTGTTGTGTCTTCCTTATTATTCTACCATATCTTTTCTTGTTTGAGTCTCATGTTCCTTTGCTTGATAAATTGAGTCTTATATATATATATATATATATATATATATATATATATATATATAAGGTAAAAGAGGTCTGATTTGTAGTTAACTTTGTTTTCTCAATATAAATTAGGTTATTTTTTATTATCTTTTGTTCTATTTCGTGTATTTGTAGTTAATTTTGTTCTAATCCAAATTGAGTCAGTTTCAATTGAAAAAAAAAACACAAAAAGAAGTCTGACTAGTTTCTATCCTATTGTGTCTCATTCATTGTTGTCTTGTTTAATTCAAGTCTTTCTTGTCATTCAATTTCGAAAATTTTTCTTCTTGTTCGAAATCAGAAATAAAACATCCTAAGGCTACCAAAAGAAAGAATTGTTGTGATGTTCTACTAGTTATTAGAAAAAGAGAAAAAGAAAGAGCAATCTGATTGGTTACAAAAGAGAAGTGTATTTTATTCATTGAATGTTTAAGACAAAAAAAATTGAAATTCTGAACTGAATTAGATTTGTGGAATGTGAGCAAGAGGTGATCTTTGAACAAATTGCAAGAAATGGGCTGTTATTAAGCCTAAGCACTCCAAACATGCAAGGAACTTATACAATCAAATTCTGATGATTGGAAGCCAAATTGAATGAATTGAGAAGTGAGTGGGGACGCCTACAAAATCACCTTGATTTACTCTCAAGAGTTTAAGTTTAGTTTTGCAATTTGTGTTGCATTTCTAGACTTGTCTAATTAGTTCGATTAAGAGCTTAGTGGAGAAAATAAGAGTGGTAAAAGGTAAAAGGGTGAGATTATTATAGAAAAAGCCTAAAAGAGTGTAAACACGAGTGTGAGTGACATCTTATACGAGTGCAAACATATGAGGGAGTGTTATTGTGAGGATCTATCAATTGCTTTTATTTTCTTATTTTCTCAAACTTTGTAGGTTTCTAATAATGGGAGATAAGCAAAAAGGAGTGGTTAGAGATGAAGTGGGGGAATAAATTACTTCAAGAAGTGACCCAAGCTCAATGGGGTCAATTAATGCACTATATGAGGGATATTAATACTCGAATGGAAGCCATGGAATTAAGGAAAAATGAGAAAGTTCAAACTACTCTTGAAGCTAGAAGGAAAGTATAGGATGAAGAGGAGTTGTTTGAGGAAGATTTTGATGATCGTGCATCTTTTATATAAAATGCAAGAGGTGGGCATAGCAATAGAGGTCGTGGTGGATGTGGAGGCCGAGTAGTGATCGTCGTGATTGGGGCCATGGTTTTGAGCGGCTAGAATGGGGGCATAATGGTTATGAAAACAACAACAATGGGCTTAAACCGACCATCCCACCATTCGAAGGTAAAAACTATCCTGATTTGTATCTTGAATGGGAGAGAAAGTGTGAATTTGTATTTGATTGTTACGAGTATTCGGAGGCAAAAAGGGTGAAGTTTGCTATTGCGGAGGTCACATCCTATGCTATTGTTTGGTAGGATTGCATGGTTTTGGAGAGAAGACCAAATGGAGAGCATCCGATTATAACTTGGGATGAGATGAAGGCTTTTATGAAGAAAATATTTGTTCTTAGTCAATACTATCGAGATTTGCATCAAAAGCTACAAAGGCTCACTTAAGGTACAAAGTCAATTGATGAGTACTACAAAGAAATGGAAATAGCCATGACACATGCAAATATTGGGGAGGATAGAGAGACTACTCTGGCTTGATTTATAGGTGGGCTAAACCGTGACATGGCAAACATTAAACATTATGGAATTGCAACATTATGTCAAAATGAAAGAGTTGGTACACCTGGTAGGAAAAATTAAAAGGCAACTCAAATACAAGGGTAATTCAAGTATTAGGCAAAATACAAGTTCTTCATCTTGGAAGAACAATTGAAGCAAGAATGAAGAGAAGAATATATTTAAGCCCAAAGCCGAGGAAAACAATCCTAAAACTAATTCTGGATTCTGAAAAGACAAAGTTACTTCTAGCACCCAAACTCCTAAGAATCGTGACATTAAGTGTTTGGGTAGGGGACATATTGCTTCGCAATGTCCAAACAAGCAAGTAATGGTGATTTAAGATGGCATGTATGAATCTGAAAGTGAGCATGAGGATGATGATGAGATGCCTCCATTAGAAGATGATAATGATGGGATGGAGTTTGTTGTACATGGAGAAATGTTTGTCACAAAAAGAGCCCTAAATAGCCAATTGAGGGATAAAGAAGCGACGCAGTGAGACAAGATCTTTCACACATGTTACCATGTTATGAGAAAGGTGTATAGTCTTATCATAGATGGGGGAAGTTGTACTAATATTGCTAGTACTACTCTAGTTGAGAAACTTGGTTTGACTTGTGTTAAACATCCTAATCCATATAAACTTCAATGGATTAATGATTGTGGAGAAGTTAGAGTGATTAAACAAGTAGTTATGCCATTTTCTATAGGTAGGTATCAAGATAAAGTAATGTGTGATGTTGTACCCATGCAAGCTAGTCATGTGTTATTAGGCCGTCCTAGGTAATTTGATAGGTGAGTCATGCATGATGGGTTTAAAAATCATTACTCTTTTGTTTTAAGGGTAAAAATGTAACTCTTGTACCTTTGACATCCAAACAGATTTATGAAGATCAAGTGAGGTTGAGAGGGAATGAAGAAGGGAGTTGTGTGAGGAAAAAAAGTTAAATGAGTGAAAAAATGAATGGAAAGGGGATTGTGGCCATGAATTCAAAAGAGAAAAGGAAAGAGAGGCCAAGAGAGCAAAAGAAAGAGAATGAAGTTTTTATGCAAAAGAAAGATAGATTAAGAGAGCAATCTAGTCAAAATAGAAAGTATTTGTACTTGTGTACAAGGAAGCATTTTTGAACACTAACGATCTTAATTCTTCTTTTCCTAGTGTGGTTATGTCTCTTTTATAGGATTTTGAAGATGTGTTTTTTGAAGAGCTTAATGTTACGCTCCGCCTAAAAGAGGGATTTTTCTAGAGATTCTAAAGAACACTAGATAAGTCTAGAAGCTTCTAGAAGAGTATGGAACAATGGAGAAGCCTCTAGATAAGTCCGGAAGCTTCTGAAGAGTATGGAACAATGGAGAAGCCTCTAGATAAGTCCGGAAGCTTCTAGAAGAGTATGGAGCAAAGGAGAAGCCTCTAGATAAGGCTGGAAGCTTCTAGAAGAATATGAAGCATTGGAGAAGTCTCTAAGATGATCTAGAGAATTCTGGAGAGTCCCTCACTAATCTAGCATGTGTATATCTAGATAGTTCCTTGTAAATATCTAGATAGGATATTTCTAGAGAACCAATTGTAACCATTATATTAAATAGATCCTAGCCATCCATCGAGGAGGTGGAAGGCTATAAATAGGTGAGGCCCTCACTTGGCCAAGGCATCTAGACATTCATAAACTTAAGAGAGTGTGTCTTTAGAGTTGTAAGCTTTTAGAAAGCAATACAAAGAGTATTTTATATCTCTTGTGTGTGTCTTTCTTGCTTAGCAACTTTGTGTGAGGAAGGCCGACTTGGTTTGTCTTAGAGAAGAAGAGAGCCAAGTGCCGCACGTGAGCTTGGGAAAAGCCAAGTTCGTGACAAGTGGTATCAAAGCCGAGTTTTATCAAAGTGTGAGTAAGCTTGCCGCTAGCTAAAGTGTTCAAGAGAGTAAGAATGTCTAGCTTGGGCATGGAGGATGTTGCTGGGAATGCTAGGAATGAGACCCTACCTCCTCAACCTAAGAAAGGAAGGGGAAGTCTCGTGATGTATTAGTCTCCTTGGAGGAGCGACTCATGAGGGCGGAGGAACACCTTGCCGATTTGAAGGAGAGACTTAAGGAGCTAGAAGGAGATGATGAGGGGGAGACATTAGGCATGGTAGGCCTACGTGAGGTGCTCTCCAATCTCCAAGCTCGAGTGGAAACGGTTGAGAGGTGTGCCAAAGAGAGCACTGCCGAAAAGGATGCCTTCATGGAATGGACGAAGGAGAGGTTCAAGCAACATCAAGAGTATATGACCAGGTATGAGCAAACTCTTGAACAACTTAGAAAAGATTGGGAAAATTGTCGAGAAGCTATCTCGAATGGTGTGGTCTTAAGGGACACACCAAAAGTTGAAGTGCCAAGACTAAGGCACTATACTCGGCAAGCAAGATGCCAAGGAAGTGGATAACTTCTTTTGGCAAGCAGAGCAATATTTCGAGGCAATGGGCTTGACCGAGGATAGAAGTCGTGTCAAGACCGCTACCCTCTATCTTTCGGAGGACGCCGCTTTATGGTGGCGTATGAAGTACCAAGAGCTCAAAGAGGGGAATCTAGAGCGTGCCTAGTTGGGATGAATTCAAAGAAGCCATGTATGCACAATTCTACCCCAAGGAAGCCGATTGGGAAGCACGGGACAAGCTACGAACATTGAAGCATACGGGAACTATTCACGAGTATGTTCGAGAATATCTTTCTCTTAAACTTCGTGTACATGACAAACTCGACTATGATCATATGTATGATTTTATTATGGGACTTCAATCATGGGCACAATAAGAGGTGCGAGGTCGACGGCCTAAGACCTTCGTCGAAGCCGTGGCCATAGCCGAATCCCTAATTGAATATAACAAAAGGGCGGAACCCTCCAAGCCTAAGAAAGACTTCAAGGGCAAAGGTGCGGGAGCCTATAAAAGGAAGGGGTATAGAGATGGGCAAGACAAAGCACATAAGTCCAAGAGCTTTGTCAAAGAACATGATAAGAGAGAATTCAAGCCCAAAGGTTGCTACTTTTGCAATGGGTCACATCGGTGGAGAGAGTGCCCGAAGCGACAAGCCCTCGATGCCTTGGTGGAGGAGAGGGAATGTGCCTCGAGCCCGAGAAGCATATGGGATCGTTGTGGCTTCTCAATACCTTGAATGTCAAGCCCTCACCTAAGGTGCCACCAAAGGATGGGCTTATGTACGTGGAGGTGGACGTGAATGGCAAGGCCGCGCTTGCCATGCTAGACACGGGAGCCACACATAATTTCATGGCCGAGGAGGAGGCCAAAAGACTTGGCTTGGTGGTGACCAAGTCATCAAGTAGCATGAAGACCGTGAATGGTTCTCCTAAGCCTACTTATGGCGTAGCGTATGGGGTAAAGCTTGGTATAGGCGCATGGAAAGGGACGCTAGATTTCACCATTATCACAATGGACGACTTCAAGGTTGTGCTAGGCATGGAGTTCTTTAAACAAGCGAAAGCCGTGCCTACACCTTACTTGGAGCAAATGGTGATCATGAAAGAAGAAATGTCATGCATGGTGCCGGCCAAGGTGCACACAAGATCGGACTTGAAGCATCTCTCGACTATGCAAGTAAAGAAGGGCTTCAAGAAAGGGCAAGACACCTACATGGCAACATTGAAAGAAGACGAGATAGTGGATGATGAGGGTATAAAAGTACCCGAAGAGATCGCTAACGTGCTGAGCAAATTTGATGATGTGATGCCACCGTAGTTGCTTAATAAGTCGCCACCCAAAAGAGAAATTGATCACCAAATAGAGTTGGTGTCGGGTGCTACGCCGCCAACCATGGCACCTTATCGGATTAGCCGTTCGAGCTGGAGGAATTGAGAAAGCAACTAGGCAAGACCAATGTGGTGGCCGATGCACTTAGTAGAAAGGCCGAGTTGCATCACATATCGAAGGTGGATGGGGAGATCGTAGCCGGAATCAAGGAAGGAGTGGAGCATGATCCCATCTCCAAGAGTTTGTCGAGCCTTGCAAAGGAGGGCAAGACTCAAAAATTTTGGGAGGAGAATGGCATTCTCTACACCAAGGGGAGGAGGATTTATATACCTAAGTAGGGAAACCTCCGACGAGATTTGATGAAGGAATGCCATGACTCGATGTGGGCCGGACATCCGAGACAACAACGCACTAGAGCCTTCGCTGGAGGGAGCATACTTTTGGCCACAGTTACACGATGATGTGGAGTCCTATGTGAGGACATGTTTAGTGTGCCGACAAGACAAAGTTAAAAATCGAGCACCTAGAGGTCTATTGCAACCTTTGCCTATCGCGGAGAGACCATGGGAGACAATCACCATGGATTACATAGTGGCTTTACCGAAATCGGAGAACTTCGGGAGCATTATCATGGTCGTGGACAAGTTCTCCAAGTATGCCACTTTCATACCAGCCCCGACGGATGTGATGGCCGAGAACACCGCTAAGCTACTCTTCAAACATGTGGTGAAGTATTAGGGTGTGCCGCGACATATAATCGGTGATCGAGATCCTCGATTCACCGGGAAGCTAAGGACGGAGTTATTTGAGTTGCTAGGCTCGAAGCTCCATTACTCCACAAGTTTTCACCCTCGGACGGATGGGCAAACCGAGAGGGTTAATGCCTTGTTGGAGACGTATTTGAGGCACTTTGTGAGTGCCAACCAGCGAGATTGGGCTAAGTTGCTAGATGTTGCCCAATTCTCCTATAACTTACAAAAGAGTGAGTCTACCGGCAAGAGTCCATTTGAGATTGTGACGGGCCAGCAACCACTCACTCCACATACGATGGTGCTTAGTGACAAGTACCAAGGAAGCGACCCAAGTGCATATTCGTTGGCCAAAGAATGGCAGGAGCGAGCGGACTTGACGCGAATGTATTTGAACAAGGCCGCCAAGAAGATGAAGAAATGGGTCGACAAAAGACGAAGAGATGTCACCTTCCAACCCGGTGACAAGGTGATGCTGAAGTTGCTACCACAAGCAACATAAGGCATTTCGAAAGGTGCACAAAGGCCTCATACGACGATATGAAGGACCATTTGAGGTAGTGCGCAAGGTGGGAGAGGTGTCCTATCGCCTAGAGTTGCCATCGAAGCCGAAGATCCATTCGGTATTCCATGTTAGTATGCTAAAACCATACCATGCGGACGAGGAGGATCCAAGCCGAGGAGTTTCTTATAGGGCGCCTACAAGCAGTGGTTGACTCGTATGACAAAGAAGTTGATGTCATACTTGATGATCGCATAGTTAGACGTCGTAGAGTGCCACCAAGGAAGGAGTACTACGTAAAATGGAAGGGACTACCCGATAGCGAGGCTAGTTAGGAACCCGTTGAAGCCTTATGGCGGTTCGCACGGAAGATCGAAGAGTATGATGAAAGCGCATCGAGGACGTCGCCGAATTAGGTGGGGGAGAGTGTTACGCTCCGCCTAAAAGAGGGATTTTTCTAGAGATTCTAAAGAACACTAGATAAGTCTAGAAGCTTCTGAAGAGTATGGAACAATGGAGAAGCCTCTAGATAAGTCCGGAAGCTTCGGAAGAGTATGGAACAATGGAGAAGCCTCTAGATAAGTCCGGAAGCTTCTAGAAGAGTATGGAGCAAAGGAGAAGCCTCTAGATAAGGCTGGAAGCTTCTAGAAGAATATGAAGCATTGGAGAAGTCTCTAAGATGATCTAGAGAATTCTAGAGAGTCCCTCACTAATCTAGCATGTGTATATCTAGATAGTTCCTTGTAAATATCTAGATAGGATATTTCTAGAGAACCAATTGTAACCATTAGATTAAATAGATCCTAGCCATCCATTGAGGAGGTGGAAGGCTATAAATAGGTGAGGCCCTCACTTGGCCAAGGCACCTAGACATTCATAAACTTAAGAGAGTGTGTCTTTAGAGTTGTGAGCTTTTAGAAAGCAATACAAAGAGTATTTTATATCTCTTGTGTGTGTCTTTCTTGCTTAGCAACTTTGTGTGAGGAAGGCTGACTTGGTTTGTCTTAGAGAAGAAGAGAGCCAAGTGCCGCACGTGAGCTTGGGAAAAGCCAAGTCCGTGACATTAAGCATGGATACCATCAATTGGTGGGATAGAGCACCAAATTGATTTTATTATCGAGGTGCAAATTCCTCACTAACCAGCTTATAGAAGTAGTCTAGAGGAGACAAAGGAGCTACAAGGACAAGTAGAGGAATTGATGGCCAAGGGATATGTGCATGAGAGTATGAGCCCATGTGCTGTTTTGGTTTTGCTTATGCCTAAGAAGGATGGGACTTGGAGGATGTGTGCTGATTGTTATGCAATCAACTAGATAACGATAAGTATATACATCCATTCCTAGATTAGATGATATGCTTGATGAGTTGCATGGTGCTTGTTTGTTTTCTAAAATAGATTTAAAATCTAGTTATCATCAAATAAGAATGTGTGAAGGTGAAGAGTGGAAAACGAACTTTAAAACAAAACATGGTCTATATGAGTGGTTATGCCGTTTGGCCTTACTAATCCACCTAGTACATTCATACGTCTTATGAACCATGTCTTGCCTTATTTTTTGGGTAAATTTGTTAGAGTATGCTTCGATGATATTCTAATATATAGTAAAACCTTAGAAGAGCATGTTAATCATCTAAAACAAATTCTAAGTGTTTTGTGTGAAGAAAAGTTGTTTGCTAACCTTAAGACGTGCGACTTTTGCATGGATCAGCTTTTGTTTCTTAGTTTTGTAGTTAGTGAGGCATTGAGGTCGATGAAGAAAAGTTAAAGACAACCAAGGATTGGTCGACACCGAAGTCGGTTAGCGATGTGAGAAGCTTTCAAGGTTTGGCAAGTTTCTATTGGCAATTCGTCAAAGATTGCAGTACCATCATGGCACCACTAACTGAACTTGTTAAAAAGAGTATGAGGTTCAAATGGGGAGATGAGCAAGAAAAAGCATGTGTTTTAATTAAAGAAAAGTTGATTTCTACTTTTTACTTGCATTACCTGATTTCACTAAAACTTTTAAAATTGAATGTGATGCATTGGGTGTTGTCATTGGTGCGGTCTTAAAGTAAGAAAAGAAACCTTTAGCATATTTCATTGAAAAATTAAGGGGGATGCCCTAAACTACCCTACATATGACAAATAACTCTATGCCTTGGTGTAAGCATTGGAGACATGGCAACACTACCTTTGGCCTAAAGAGTTTATCATACATACTAATCACGAGTCCTTAAAGCATTTGAAGGGACAAGGGAAGCTGAATCATAGAAATGTGAGATGGGTAGCATTTATTAGGAAATTCCGATACATGATTTAGTATAAACAACACAAGGAAAACATGGTAGCTGATGCATTATCACGTAGGTATTCTCTAATCTCTACACGTGGTTCAAAATTGCTTGGATTTGAATATATTAAGGAGTATTATGCAAATGATCCAGATTTTGCTAATGTGTTTAATGCATGTGAGACTACTACTTTAGGGAAGTTTTATAGGTAGAGGATTATTTTTTTTTTGGTGAAAATAGGTTGTGTGTGCTAATGAGCTCTCTAAGAGAGTTAGTTACGTGTGAGGCATATGGGGGAGGCTTAATGGGGCATTTTGGTGTCTTAAAAACTTTAGCTATTTTAACTGAACACTTGTTTTGGCCTCACATGAAAAGGGATGCAGAGAGGGTTTGTGAGAAGTTTGTGATGTGTAGGCAAGCTAAATCAAAAGTTAAACCCCATGGCTTGTACACACCATTACCTATTCCTAGTTTACCTTGGGTGGACATTTTCATGGATTTTGTGTTGGGACTACCATGGACTAGAAAAGGGAGGGATTAGTTGACAAGTTTTAAAAGATGGCACACTTCATTGCTTGCCATAAGACGGATGATGGCAACAACATTGTGTACTTGTTCTTTCGAGAGATAGTACGTTTCATGGAATGCTAAGGAGTATCATTTCTAATCGTGATGCCAAGTTCTTGAGCTACTTTTGAAAGACTTCGTGGGGTAAGTTTGGGAACTAAGTTATTGTTTTCTACTACTTGTCATTCATAAATTGATGGCCAAACCGAGGTAGTGAATCGAACTCTTTCTATTTTATTATGTGTTATTCTGAAAAAGAAAATTAAGAATTAGGAAGAGTGTTTGCAACATGTTGAATTTGCATATAATAAGACTATGCATACTACTACCGGTTATTCACCATTTGAGATAGTTTATGGTTTTAATCTTTTAACTCCATTGGATTTGATGCCTTTCCCTGTTGATTAGTATTCTAGCTTAGATGGTGAGAAAAAAGAAAAATTGGTGACGTTCATCCATGAGAAGGCGTGACAACACATTGAAAAGAAGAATGAGCAAGTATGTAACAAATGCCAATAAGGGAAGAAAAAAAGTTATCTTTGAAACAGTGCAATTGGGTTCGGGTGCCTATTCACAAGGAGCATTCTCTAGCTCAACGACATTCTAAGTTGTTATCATGTGGAGATGGCGTTTTTCAAGTGGTTGCAAGAGTCAATGATAATGCTTATAAGCTTGATTTACCAGGTGAATATGGAATTAGTGTTAGGTTTCTTATGGACTTAATCAAGTTTACACACAACGGAAAAACATAAACTTTACCATAGAAACATGCCAAGATCACATGTATGTTACAATAATCAATAAAGGTTGAGACTTTTACCTTGAGTTAGATGCCGAATCTTTATTCAATAAGGTGAGCTCGAATCAATTTCTCTTCCTTGCTCCTTTTTCTGCCGATTTGAACAATGGGAGACACTCGCCTTAACGCGAATGCCCTCTACCATCTCACACATAAAAACCTATGGGATTAAGATTATGTGTGCTAGCACTCAAACAATCTCACTTTTATTAATTGATGATTTCGGTTTTGAAGAGAGAAAGAGGGGGGCGGGGGCCTTGAGTTAGGAGGAGAGAAAAACCTATTTTCTCTCTTCTTTTATGTGTGCCCAATCTTTCCAAGAGTTAGTAGGATAGTAAAACCTATTTTCTCTCTTTTATATATTTTATTAGGAATAGATTTGTTTCCAATTTGGATGGCAATCTACTTCCTAAAAAATAGGGATCACATTCCTAATCACATTCCTCTTTAATTATTCTACAAGAATAAGGACTCTTTCTCTCCTTTTAATTAAATAATTTATAATCATTTAATTAAAATACTATTAGGGCCGAATTTAACATTTAAATAAGCCCCAACCGAAAATCAACTTAAGCCCACTCAATTATGTTTTAATTAATAACATAATTTAATGGCCCGATAAGTGAGATAGTTTAAATCCAAATCCAGATTTTAAAAGTGTGTGATCCCGTAGGTCCATTCAATGTTGGCAATGGGCCTAAATCCAATTTATGGACCATAAATCATAAGCGGTCTCTAGCAAGACATTATGACTATCCAAATTGAATGAATGTCAATATAAATTAACGAAACCTAGTTGCAACCTTATATAACCCTTTGCCTCTCGATATCATGATCAGCATAAGGCATGGAACATGTCATCCTTATTTATTGCTAAATCATTTCTTGATCTATTAGTGACACCGACTAAATCAAATAAATGATAAGACTTATCATTTCATTTGGGCATGGCCATGCACTACTCGGTTTCACTAATCAAGTGGCCGATGATATCTTCTCTCAATAAAGAGAGTGGCAATCCCTTCACTTCATTCATGTTTCTTAGCATGAATCGTGGCATACCCAATCATACCCATACTTGTCATTTAGTTACAAATGACATTAGGCATATGTCAAAAATGTGCAAGGATTCATCTAAGAATCCATAACGATTTCAGGTCGAGGGATTCAAGTATAAACATTTGCATGAGAATCACTTATGACTTTCAACCATGTAGTGTTCTCATGAGCGGATCGATCCAAATACACTATTCCCTAACATGTATCTATGTTCCCCGATTGATATCCCATATCCATGACCAAGTAAAACATGATCATCTCACAAAGTATATACTAGTCTTAGTTTATTGCCATTCCCATGACAATAATCGACTAGGGAGATTTAGAATAGTATTCTTTTATGCTTCAAGGTTTTACTATCAAATCACGTATTTGATAACTTAAGCAGAATTATTCTATTCATGGATATTTTATCTATTTTAAACATGCACAAGAATGATGATAAGATAAAACAATGCCTTATATGTATATATATATATAGTAAAGGAGTAAAAATACAACGTATTGGGCTAGGGCATACACTAACAATCTCCCACTTGCACTAGTCCCAATCAAGCATAATCCTAAGACCAAAAGATCTAACATGACCCTCATGCTTTGGCCTAGCTAACTCGCTTAGTTAAAGGATCTGCTACATTGTCTTCTCCAGGAATCTTGCATATCTTCACATCTCCTCTTTCAACGATTTCTCGAATGAGATGGAATCTATAACTTATCTAATTGACACTCATGTCCACAAAGTAACCATTCCATATTAATTCACTATAACTCAATAATATATATGGTTATATGAAATTTATAAATAGTTTCCTATTTGATAATATATGTTATCAGTAGTATGGCAAATAACCCTCACACCAAGTGTTCTATTAACTATGTAGATAATCATTAATCAAAAAGAGGTCAAAATAATCATGGACATGGTAAAATATTACCTATCTATATTAGGCTAGTTTTAGGCCCATCATGTTCCAAATAGGTCATCATATTTAATATTGATAGTTTCCCAATGTATAACCCTATAAGACCACCCACATATTACCTTTAAAATTATATTGATATTCTCCTTGTTCTATTATAAGGGAAACAAACATAATATTATTATTAGGATAGGTTTATATATGTACTTATTTGATTGAACTAAAATAAGTAATGTTAGGAAAGAATTTATATCATCCATGATATATGCTATACTATTGGGCTAAAATAAGTATTGTTAACCACCCTTTGAGATAGTAACAAATTACCCTCTGAGAGGAGATATACTTTCCCCCACATCTATGGTAAAGGTGGGTAACATCATGGGAATTTTACTTACATCATAATTTACCCTCTCTCATGACTATTAATTTATGTGGCTTATTGGGGATGAAGTACACCATCTTTCAATATAGAGAGATATAAACAAACATAATGTGATAACTATACATTAATAAAATTATCATGGCTATGTTCACTCCAATCTTTAATAACTATGTCCGATATAGTTTCTTCCAACCTCTTATTTATATTTGGACCTTTAACATTATATATCTCTATAGGGGTTGATAATACCATGATGGCAAATTATCATCACCTAGATGTATCATAATCGATAGTAGGTTCATAAATAATATACCAATACTATGATATGATTATTAAATTGGATACTAATAAATTATGTCTTTAAATAGCATTGAAGGGTATTTGGATTATTGACCTACTCTATCCAAATTATCTTTTAAGGTCTATTAACATGTTAGTTGAATCACTAGACTTATTAGTGTGATAAGTTGATCATTTTATAATTATCAAACTAGAGAGAGTAGCAATGAGAGAGAGGAAGTGAACTGAGATAGCTCATGGCATGATTATTATAAAGATATAACTATAGTTGAATAAAACTATATAAGCCTAATTTAGTTAGCCATTATTGGAGATTATAGGCCCTAGATCACATTCCCCCTTAATAGGATTTATAATTGCACTTAGATGGACATTGCACTTATTAACAATAATTTCTGTCTCTAACAAATTCATCAATAATCCATCCTATAACGGGAAATATTTCATACCTATCTTTAGATCAAGATTGTTCCTCTACTTGGTTATCCACTATATGTAAAAATCAATTATATTTTTGGCCACAACATAACAGTGACATCATAACAGCCATATTTGATCTAATGAAAATAAAGAAAGTCAAAGTTGTATTAATGGAAATTAAGGAGCCAAATGGGCCAGCAAGGTGGCATCTCCACAAGGATATCAAAGATAGTGAGTTTACAAGTCTAAGATTTGATCCATTATGCAATAAAGATGGTCTAATGAGGTGGGATAAGGCTAAGAAGCTTAAAGAAGCTCTCTATGGGCTGATTCAAGAGTGTTGGGCAGAATGCACTTCTAAGGGCCCAAGGGAGCATTGTGACACCATCTTAAGAGAAGAGGGTGATCCAAGACTTGTCAATCTGATCTAAGTCTAAGATTAGACTCCTTAAATTATATTCGACCTATTTTGTTATATCTAACTTAGTTATAATCAGAACTAAGTAATTAAGTTGGATTTGGGCTCAATGTTTTAAGACCTATTATTTTCATACTCTTTCAAGTCCATTAGGGTTTGTTTATGTTCTCCTTAGCTAGCAAGGACTTGTAGAGTCCTTTTAGGATTAGGATTGCCATGTCTAGCCTATTTAAAGGCTGGTTTGGTTTTGTTTCAGACTTAGACAATAATTTTGAGAGTTCATAAATTCGAGAGGATTTGCTTCCTTTATTCTTTTGAGAACTAAATCTAACTTATTAAGGATTGCAACCCTTATGGCATCTTTAAACTTATCATCCTTCTTAGGATGTGGCGTTCTTCACTTGATTGCATCATAACTTCAGTTCTTGCCTTCTTACAAGCAACAAGTTGGGTTCTGCTTATTATAACCTGATTGGGCATGTTCTTGGGGTTATCTAAGGAAAAAGGTTTTTAGGTCTCTTGGCTTTATACGTGGGGTTCACATCGGTTGATATCAAAGCCTTAGTTATGTAAAGTCAGGTTACTTATTCATCGTCTTTGTGTCTTTTATTTCGTGTGTATGTTGTTTTCATTATTATGTCTTCCTTCTTATTCTACCATATCTTTTCCTATTTGAGTCTCGTGTTCCTTTGCTTGATAAATTGAGTCTTATATTAAAAAAAAGATAAAAAAGGGAAAAGGTCTAATTTGTAGTTAACTTCGTTTTCTCAATATAAATCAGGTTCTTTTCCATTATCTTATTTTATTTTGTGTCTTTGTAGTTTCGTTTCCAAATTGAGTCAGTTCCAATTTAAAAAAAAAACATAAAAAGAAGTCTGATTTGTTTTGTCTCGTTGTGTCTCATTTGTTATTGTCTTGTTTAAATTCAATTCAACTTAGTTCTAGTATTATTCTTAGTGTTTGAAAACTTAAAATCTTATCTGAATTGGTTTGTCAATTCCTTGTTCCAAATCTATCCGAAGTCCAATTATTGGAAAGTGAAGTTGTTGAGTCACTTGAAATTCATTAGTTATTATGTAGTTTGGATTAGTTTGCAGAAGAACCAAGTCCCTCTCCTTTTACTCAGTATATTTGGTCAATTATTCATGAATTAATGGGATCCTTAGTATCCCTTTATATGCTATAGATTATACATACTGGGTAACTCCTTATACCTTGTTAATTATTTGATATACCCATTATGTAACCATAGGCTAATAAGTATTAGTTATATGAACTCGTAATAGAAACCCACAGCTCCATGTTATTGACTAAGGATTACTTTATTAAGATAATCTTAATAGGTAATGGCAAAAGATTATGATTAACAAGGTTGTTAGTAGTAAATAATAAGAACTATTGATAATATATTCGAATAATTGATGGTGGGATAGTCCCTCATCATTTTAAGAATAGGCCAGAATAAATCATATGTAACAATTTTTGCATTAGATGGGTTGATGACAATGGCTAGCCTCTCTCATATTGTCATCAACTATTAGGTTCATTATACATATAAGCTGTATAAATATACTATGATGGTTGAAGGTTCATTGTACATATAAGCTAAAATCATTAACAACTTATCCTTTACTAAATGTAAATATATTCCCTTGGGGTAATTCTCTCCAATAACCTCTAGAAGATTATATTTCCTCCTCTTAGTATGATAGTAATATTTTATTACTAATAATGTTAATGATATTTCCCTATAATGAATATTCATCTTAGAGAATTACTCTTAGGTAACAATAAATAATATATTGGATGAATTGGTCGTTGGGCCATATTTTATGAATCAAAAGTAACCTTCACCATTTAAATACCATGGGAATATAATTATAGTTTAATTAGCTATAATTGTATATTAATAATACATATCTTATATAGCTGTAATCTGCCTACATATTAATAATCACATGTTAGTTAGATGGTGAAGATTACCTTAGTATTAGGGCCATATTAATTAGGTGCATAATCGAATGATATAAGCTCATACCTAAATATATAAGGGAATAGTATGGACTAATGTTAGTAATAAGGAGAGTTTTGGCCATACATTTGATCGAGTAATATGTATTAATATCTAAAATGATAATGAGCCATTATCAAATTATGAGTCAGTAAGCACTACCAAATTACTTAGCATAGTGGAGTGCCACCATACATAAGATTACAATAGTAAATAGCTGAATAGCCATGTTAGGTTATAAGAGGATATGCATTACATCACAACTATATTTCGTCTTGAGCTCATTGATAGTTTAATTGTAGTTCTTGATATAGTTGATTTTTATATCTCAATGGAGCTACTATTGTTAATCCGCTTGATAGTATTATTAGCTATTGGAGGTGCTATTTGATTCGGAGTAAGAGAGAATTCCCTAGTATATTCCCAAGATTCGTGGTTCCCCCTATATCTAAAAGTACAACAATAGGGATAATATTATTAATGTGATAGCTATAGAGGTGAAGATATCAATTCTACATAATTATAGGCTATTGTTAACTCATTCTCTCTAGCTGATTTATAAGTAGTATATTGATAACTCTAGTTTAGTAAATTAACAGTTTCATTTAGATATTTTACAAAAGGCACGAGTAAATATGATCACTACTTATAAGAAGGTATCTAGTATATGATAATAGTGTACTCTCTTAGTGAACTTGTATTTTTCTACTGTAGCATGGATAATATTGTTAAACTATTAATTTATCCATCAACATTGGTTGAAAGGATAGCCAACATATCCTATCGGTATCAATTATTAAATCATAATGATCATATCTACTATGCCCTCTCGTAAAATATGTACCCAGTTATGCAATGTGGTGAGTTTAAGGAATTGGGAAGGATGATATAGATTGTAATAAAATTATTCATTATAATATTCCTCCCCTCCTATAATAGCTATATATTTGATAGTATGCTCAAAGAGGTACTAACTCTAAACCATAATTTATGGACCCCTTATTAATCTATTATTCTCAATCAGAGATATCTAATTCTTTTAATTAGAGACAGAGTGGTAGAAACCAAACATTAATTTTTTAATATAAGCAAATTCTATGAGAATAACCAAGGATTATGGGTAATGTAGGGATAATAATATGTCCCTCTATAGCCAATATTACTACCAATAACTAATATAACTACGTGATTATATCCTATAATATTACGATATGAACAAATTAATATCTTATAACCATATATATTCACTTATATATGGTTATAAGATATTACTTATGGAATAGGAGTTAACTCAAGGAATATATTTACAATGAGGGTAATAATTCCATATATGAGATTGTTCTATTAATAGTGTTATCTATGACCATTTATTGGAAAATTAAAAATAAGGTAACTAAATTTTTGTTATACCAATAATCTTATGTGATAGTTAAAGGTGATCAAAAACATATTAATATGATTATATCAACGCCCATATCATAATTACTCGGTATTAGGGGTATTTCTATAGCCATTGGCCCACTAAAATAGTTAACCAATAACCCTTCCTCCTAATGCGTTTAATATCATTTATAGTTGTTCATGTTGTAGGTTGATATTTCACGGATATCCTTAATTATGTTGATTTAAATCACCCATTGATATGTTTAGTACATATAGACCAAGCTAAAATATGGGCTATCAAAATATAACGAAGGATAAGTTATGTAAATGATTATGTACTATTTAGAGAAAACTATTATTTGGATGATAATTAGATAAGCCTATTTTAATGCATAAATTATATATCATATCCACTTTATGCACATTATGCCTTTATTATTAGATGGGAAACTTTTGTTATTATATAGAATGTTTGATATCACATTGTGATAAGTTGACATATAACATAGTCATAAACCAACAAGAACCAAAACACAATAGGTAAATAATGGGAGAGGTTATAATTCTCTTACTATGTTGACTCACTATTATCTTAGACTTTTTGTTAGCCATAATTTGTTCTATTTTAATCATATGATATTAGTGTTATCATCCATGCTCTTACATTTGATTAATCTATATAAGGAATAGTGTTACCATGGTTCATCCAATTATAATCACTATGGGGTCTCTATATATTGTATATCCCATATGTGTGATCATAGAAGGATGAATATTCCTTATAGTAAACATATAGGACTCTTCATATTATATATTATCAGGGTCATAATATTGTCCATGTTGACATAATTAGAAATATATTTTATAACTGGTAATATATTTACACATTATATCCTCATTGATATTATAGAATAGGTATTACGCTTTGTCGAAAAAATTACATTGATAATGGATTATTTGATCTATCAATAATTTGATAATCATTAACCATAACTATATTACTCATTCTAGCCTCAAATAATATTTATAACCCTAGTTAACCAATACTTAGTGGTTTGTCAAAATACTTAGTGGCATTTCTATAGCTATCGACCCACCTAAATAGTCAACCAATAACCCTTCCTCCTAATGCATTTAATATCATTCATAATTATTCATATTGTAGGTTGATATTTCAAATAGACGATATAGCCCAGTCCCATGGATCCATTAATCACTATCATTTACCCCTATAGGTTAATACCCTCATTAAAAGTAGGAAGTACTACTAGAAATCAAGAGCCTATCAATTTTTCCATTCACTAGTCTGTATAGGACCATCTAATATATTAGCATAATGACATTATAGTATAGACCATATTATGGCCCATATTAATCATGGGTTATAATATCATCCATGTCGAGATAATTATTAATATATTTTATAACTAGTAATATATTTACACATTATATTCCCATTGATATTATAGAATAGGTATTATGCTTTGTCGAAAAAATTATATTGCTAATTATTGGTTTCCTAGTAGTAAGCCTTGATTCTCTAGGGATATTGTTTACACGTTCTATATAGTGTATCATTTAACCAATAGTTCTAGTAAAAATAATATGTGGGTGATAACAATACATGGAGCTATGATACCATTATGTATAGAGGTTAGAGTGAACATGTTGGAGGTAATTCTTTTACTAGCAAAAGTCAATAATATAACCTTTTATAGGTAAGGGAAATACCAATTACCAATGGATGAATAACGATAATTGGTTATTTATACTAGCAATTATGCCTATTAATCTATTAAGTAATATCTAATGGTCATTTATAAATGTATCATCACTCACGATAGGTGATCTCTCAAAGAAGAGTAAGGGTTATTCCTTTTCATTAAGATTCATACCTAGGGCTGGATGGGATTATTTATAGAATAAACTACATAATAAATGGATGGGTACCATTTATAGGGAGTGTTCATGAGATAGAGAGGTCTAAGCAATTGAAGTACTAGGAAGAGATAGTGGAATAATGAATACTTGATCTAATTAAGATATGTTCCTTATATAAACCTTTCTTAATATCACCATATATTTGAGGATTTCCTACCAATATATATCATGAAATAATTTCATCACTCTTGTATCTTTTGAATAAGAAACATCTCTCGTATTGACAATATAAATATGAAGGGAGATTGCTATGGTTGATAATATAAATATAGTACGCCTTACTAAAGGGTCGTTTTTTGGGTCCGTCATGCGCACTAAAAAATTCAATGATAGTAAATATAGATCATCTAAAATATAGTCTAATTAAATATACCCAATCCTTCATAGGGTTATTCAATGGCCTTACCCGAGACTATATTTATCCTAACAAGGTATATGATCATAACGGACCTCATGAATTAGGAGAAAATATATTAGTTATATTTTGTTCGGCTGAGATATCATAGGGGATATATGATTTATTGTCCTATCTAGTCATGGTTATTAGCAAATGAATTTATATGATAAAATGTTACTATTAGGAAATCCTAGTCATTGTCTAAATAGGGTGCCTTACAATAAGTTTACCTAACATTTGAGCTTGCTATTTGACCTAACTCGGATAGCTCCTCTTCTCATTGATATAATATATCCTCTTAATATAGGTGTAATAGGATTGTTCAAAAAGTTTACCTAACATTTAAGCTTACTATTTGAACTAACTCAAATAGCTTTTCTTCTCATTGATATAATATATAACGAAGTATGACTAAACCTGATACACTATATTGTAATATTGGAAATATAGTTGTATGACACTATTTCACACTACCTAAGACCACTTTGGGAGACACTCATTTACTTAGTATATTTGGTAATCAATTAACTATATACAACATAATGGTATGGCACTATAACGAGGTTATGAGGAATTGGTATATCGATATAATATTTGACTATTATTACGATATCCTTATTAGGTATCTATATAATTCTACCATTTGGGGTGTATTATTTCATTGGAGTATTTTTAACATCAACCTATCTAATGCAAAACACGTATATGATTATGCTAAAACTATAACATTATGGATAATGATTCAGAGGAGGCTTTCTATGAGATGGGCTCGACCCTAACCTCTCCTAATATTAATTTCTAAATTCTCACATCAACATTAATATATAGATAACCTAATATTATATCCTTGTCACAATACAATTTATTATATTTCATATTGATCCTGTTAACTAAGCTTTACCTGTAGACTAGGCATTTTGCTTAGAGTCACTTAATGTTATCATAATAGGGAGGAATATTTATACCAAAGAGATATCCTATCATTATTAGTAGATAATTTTTTAATATTCCTATTAATTATGGAGTTAATAGGTTAAGAATTCCTATATATATAGTGCACTTCTACCTCGGTTGGGACTAATGGCCCAAAATAGTGCCCGTTGTCATATATATACCATCCTCCCTAGTTTAATTACCATGTTTCTATTATTGTATTACTTACCATCTCCTTATATCGATTACTCACCATAGTAATATTGATTATCAACCCAATAATTGAGAGTACACTCTATAGGAATGAACTCTGTTGTATTACCCCTCCTTTATCTATTAAACATACGATTTGGTTTTATAGCTAATTAGAATTTCTTAGATGGAAAAATCTATCTATTATTAATAGTTCAATATTAGTTTAATAGATAAAGGTAAACCAAATTCTATAAACTTATTGACTAGGGATAGTTACCTTATTGAATAGATTGGAGAATAGGTACCCTCCCTCCTTACCAGGAATCTAAGAATGGGAACAATCATACCTAGAAGTGATCCCTCTTACTAGGTCATTATCATGTATCACTAAATGAATCCCATTTGGATAATACCCTTATACCTGTTGGAAATATTTAAAATTAAGATAGTCCTTATACTATCTTACGAATTGGTGCTAATTCCTAGGTTAATATTAATAAGGATATCATTTAATAGGTCTACATGAAATAGGTAATTATTAGTAAGGATATTAAGAATTGGATTGTAACCTTACCTCTATACTATAATATCCTTTCAATAGGTATTATCTAAGTGAACAAGCTTGCTCTAATTAAATACCTAATGTAAATATTATATTTGTTAATATCATGGACAGTTCGGGTAATGATATGGTAATATAGCATTACTCGCATTTATAAGCTCATATTTATGTTTTAACCTTTTCGATCAAATTATTGATATCAAAGATAATTATAAAAAGGATTAACATACCATGTAGGGACTAATAGGAAGGTTATCATTAATTCATGGGAGATACATACTATAACAGCTATTATCCGTGTAATTCTACCGGATAGCAAAAAAATGATAAATATGGTGAAGATAATCAACCTTTCATCAATTATTCATTTAGGAGAGAGGAATAATTAAGGTCATATGTCGGCACCAACCTAATTAGAATAGATTGGTGCCGACTTATGGCCTTAATTATTAATAAGTGCTCGTTATTTTCTTTATAACAATCTAGAGAATATTTATTAATGCTAGAAGCCCATTGATATTTCATTACAGCCTATCACTAAGTTGCATCCAGGATATATTTATCAATAATAGGAACTTAATAAAATAGTAGTACAAACTAGGTCTCTCTCCTTTACACCTTCCTATGAACTAAACTAGGACCATCTCTATTTAACCCTTATTTTACAATATAAGCATTAAATATGTCACAAGTATTTATTACTCCTATTTAATGGTTAGGAGGGAGGGTAAAATGTTGGATTCACTCTTATGGGTGATTAATACGAGGTTACACTATAAAATATTGTCAAGTTATCCAGTTTGATATTGAGAGTAGGGAAATACAAACTAAGGTATATTAAATATGACCTAATTAAGAGTCATATTTTCCCTTTTGATTGTAAGTATGAACATTATTTCAGGTGATATCTCTCCATGGTGAATCAAAAAATAGTGATTTTAGGTATCATTTTCAAACTATGTATTTAATCCTATATTCATTAGTATTTTACAAATATTAACCTAATATAATGCATGTTTTGGTTTTTTTATATATAGTACTATATAGAATGGTATTAAGATACAATTATTTAGGGAGGGCACACTGTTAGGCCGAACCAATAAATAATTAACAATGATCCAATAGTTAATAGATAAGGAATAATTCATTTATTGGTCTATGAGTTTATATAATATTTAATTGGTTATAATTTCCAACCCAATATCATTAACAAGAATGGTGAAGTGGGAGAAATTACAATATGGTTCTAAATATAATGACCAATACTTATTTAGACCAATGGTGCCTATCGGGTATAATTCATATACAAATGAAAGGTATGCAATTATAGGGTCATATAACATATTTTTAATTTGAGTTTAAATTAACTAAACATAAGGATATGAGCATTAATTGGCATAAGGATAATTCAGCTGAGTTATCCCTTATTAATAAATTAAATCGATCACTTATGTTTAGGCTTAAGATTTTAGAATAAATTAACTTAGTTATTTCGCATCCTCTCTTACGATCAATAACTAGATATAATATATAATCTTGTATAATTTATTAATAAGGGTTATCATAAGTACTCTCATCCTCTTCTATTGATATTATGGTAAGAGGTTTAAGTAACAAACTATTATAGATAATTGATCGATATTATCTTAATTCGATGAGTCACTCAATAAAATTAGTCTACGAGAAGAGAACGAGGTCATCTTAATAGCATGTTAGAGTAATATCCTTAGCAAAGTCACTATTGATTTGGCAATAAGTAATTATATCATATTCTCCAATCTATTTAGAGATATTGTTATCTAAAAGATTATACCAAAATTAAATAGTTAATATAAAATAAGTGTACTATGGTTTACTCGTACTTCTATGAGTATCGGGGTATTGGTTCCTATCAATTAAAAGATAATATGCACAAAGTGATTAAATCCTAGGGCCAACTATATAGGTTATGATAGTTTTCATCCCATTTTGTTTAAGGGAGACAATATGACTCATATTTAGTTATGGGAAATTATATAGTATTAGTATATAATGAGTAGTCCATCACCAAACCTAAATAGAACCTTAAATTTAGGATAGGGAATGAGATGGATAATTTGATGGCCCAATTTATTATAGTATTACCTAGTTGACGAACAATAATATCAAATTTCCTACTAATAGCTCTCTAATAATTCCTTTGGGGGTACGTAAATAGCTTAGTATTAGGTTAGTACTATCAACATTTGATGATTACTAGAACCTTGGTTGGATAGGCAATATCATAAGCTAACTATGAGAACTATTTAACCTATGGTAAGTGATGGTGATCATAGAGGAATATCCGTAGTCTAATAAAATTACTACAATCAGATTGAATCCACCGAGAGATTATATTATCAATAGACAAATCTATATTTTTGATTGCCCTTATACTATAAATTAAAATGGTAATAAAATATGTAGATATATTACCAGTTATAAAATATATTTCTAATTATGTCGACTTGGATGATATCATGACCCATGATAAATATGGGTCATAATATGGTCTATACTATAATATCATTATGTTGATCTATTAGATGGTAAAATAATTCGTGATAAATTATGATCATACAAGGAGAATTGTCTAGGAGAGAGTGACAAATTATTTATACCTAAGATAGGTACTTAAAGTTTCTAATCTATAATATTAATCTGTTGGTGTATATAGTAGTAATAAGGTGTCAAACCTAAGGATAACTACGTAAGTCACTAATCCCGAAGATAGGTATGAAATATTTCACTTGTAGATAATCTTAAGACTAATTATACCAAGTTTAGCCAATAATATACTATAACCATAGTTAATGCCTATAAAGGTATATTTTCTAAGGGTTATATGTAGATTTATGACATATATAAAAGTGAATATACCTATCCCTTGATACCATCTTTTCCAAGGTAGTTTAACCTCGGTCATAACTCGTTATGATAATATATTAATTTATAGTAAATTTCTCTATAAATTAATGGCATGATATATTTTCATGGTTATCATTCTTCATACCCTAATACACTTGAATATGAGCGTAACAATTGGTGTTAATGAACCCTTATTCATTCCTTGTATGCTAAAGGAGTTAGATAAGAGTACAAGCTATTTGATAATTTGCACATTTTTTTCCTATAACTCTCTATACTCTTTAAATTATAATCATGAGAATATATCATGCCCTTGTATAGATATCAAAATACGATGAGCATATAATTGGAGAGAATTATAGAGGCTAAGTGGCCAATTAGTTCCAAAATCATTGAGCTATAACTTAGATTATATAAACCATATTATATTTAGAGAGAATATCATTTACCCTTTGTAAATAGCAAAATATACATACATAGATTATCATGTACTCTATTTATACTCCAATTGAATATAACCATTCTTATTATTTACTCTTGACAAGAGGGTACAATATGTTCTAGGCTCTTGATTGGTTATCTATTAACCAAGATCGTTAATGTATCATAACTAAGGAAAAGATTCTCAATATTAGTTGATCACTAAGAATAGGGGTACTAGTTAATTGATTAACAATATGGTATAAATCAATAGACTAACCCTCTTAGTGAATTAATTTCTCTAGGATTACAATGTCTTCATAATTTCTATCATTTATCCTAATTTATTAGGAGAAATACCAATTATAATCATACCCATACATGTATGGTTATCATGAATCTCTAGAGATTGTTATGGTTTTAATTATCACTTGAAATTATATATCAAATAGTATGGACTTGAGAGAAAGCTAATGATGGATCCTTCGATAATATTATGGTCCTACCCAAGGAGAGTGTAGTATTAAGCTTATGTTAGTAAATATTCCCATTAGTTTATACCCATTAGTTTGGCCTCGATAGTGTACCCTCTATGAAATATATATATAAATATATATATATATATATCCGCACAATTGTAAATACCCTAATATATTTGAACCTTTAACATTATATATCTCTATAGGGGTTGATAATCTAGGAGACCACCTGGTATTAATCTATTTAATCATATTTCCATGCCTACCATAGTTGGTAACTAAATATTATATTATCATAATGGCTAATAATATACTATTACCCAATATATTTTGGGTAATAGTATGTACATATATATTTGGTATATCATTCTGTTAAGTACCCAATTATCGGTGGCCCTATCTCAATTTATCATCTATCTTACTATAGTTATAGTTATATTTGTCCATAATAAGGATCATTGGTAATCAAACAAGTCCAAGCACTTGTTTTAAGCCCTCCATACACGAGTTTGTTAATCCATGGTCATTTATTACTATTAGCCAACATAATAGGGGGCCTATATATCCTCTATTAGAGAAATAGGAAATCAGCCCAAATATATACCGGATGTTAGAGGTGATAAGGGCTCTCAAATATAATGACCACTTATAACATATATAAGTGCTGGTGATCATATAGGAATATCTATACAATGCCCTTATTAATACCTACTAACAATAATCCTTGATGTAATTCGAAAACGATTTTTTTTTACTCATTAATCCCATAAAATGTTTATCAAGGAATGAAAAGGGTTCATTAACACTAATTATTTAGTGGATGAATTCATATAACCTGAAGGGATTACTCGGTTTATATGATAAACACCTATATAGAAGATCATGGACATATAATAGTAATATTTAGGGTGTTTACCAAAGAATAAATTATTTTATGTTTTATTTCTTAGCAAGAGAGAGGCTATTTACCCCTATGAAGTCATCCTTGGTATCATCTAATAATTTCAGTATTTAGGATTAATGTGATGATACATGTAGCTTATCGGCCTATTCGTGACTCTCAATTATATTTACAACCCTACTTAGTTCCAATGAGACTATTCTTAATATACAATTATACTATTGTTCTACCGTAATAAATAACTATTATTAATTTATTACACAATTATATCCAATAATTGAACTCCTAACCCTATCATCTTGATATACCCTAAATAGTAATACGCTTTAAATATCTATTAAACTCTAATTTTAATAGTTATTACTACCCAAAATGATAGGGTCCATAATAATTATATCCTAACATTTCTCTTCTCTCAAGAGGAGGGGAGGAACCCTATTAATTGGCTAAGATAAATTTGTATACTAGAGTATTAATTGAAATCACAAGAATTACTAATTATAACGTCATGGAACCATATTGATTATAATTGGTACATATCTTTATTTAGTGGCCTAAAATTATTCTCTCTAGTTCCTATTACCTCCATCTATCTCTCCTTTAGAGTGAACGATCAAAATTTCCATCAATATAGATGATTTCTAAGGATGGTAATCACTTTTTTACTTATTATAGCTCCCTCTTTCATCAATAGTTAATCTCTCTTTTATAAATATTAACCTGGTTGTATATGGACAAAATTAGATTATTCCAAATAGGTTGTGTTTAAGGTAATCATCAAAAACATCATGTAATTCCCCTAGTTATATCAATAGATTTGTGAGGGATGGTTATTTACCATATACTTAATTACCCTCTCTATGGAAATTAAGTATAGGAATAGGTACAAGGAGGTAATTCTATTTGCCAAGGTGTTGTGAGAATATCCAATGATTGATAATCGGTAGTTATTTGATACAAAACTAAGTTATACTAGTAAACACTAGGTAATATACAATTATGGGGCATATTATCACCGACCATTAGATAAGAGTACTTGCCTAATTTAAATTACCTAAGGTTATACAATAACTATGTATTTAGTTTAGTTCCCATAGTTATTATCCTATAATAGGAAGGTTAATAGGTAAATTATGGGAATAGTTTATCTAGTTAATGATAATAGTTGATTATCGCCCAAGATATTGATAAAATAATTGGTAAACAATTGATTGATCCTTAAGTAAACAAGGTATATGACAAGAGATTATCCTTACTAAGGACAATTCATGATGGCCTAATGATCTTTTATTAATTATGATATCATACTTTAGGTTGATGCTTACATTAGTATAGAGGGAGATTAGGTATAACCACTCGTGTAAATGTTTATAATTACTTAATGAACTCTAAATGTTAGAAGCACTTATAAATTAGAGGGATTGACCTAATGTAGGCATAATAATGACCCTAATTAGAATAGATTGGTGCCGATATATGGCCTTAATTATTAATAAGTACTATTATTTTCTCTATAACAGTACTTAATTATGCAATAGTTTAGTTGTGCTTCGTTTATTTTGCCTTCATGGTATGACCTTATGAAAAAGCTAACCCTCTATGGCCAAATAATTAATTAAGTAACTATAATACAAATAGGAGAAATGGATTAGGGTTATAAGGTTAATATTACTACTTTAGGATAGTAGTAATATTGACTATAGAGGGTTGAACCGTATCCTTATTATTTATCCATCAGATTAATTCTTATGATATACATATATCCTTAAATATAAAATAAGGAGTTTAATGATGGTATGAGTTAATTAGATTTAACCCTAAGGTAAATACCACATAATGTCCTATTTATGAACCACTTTGTTTCAGCTAATATAGTCCATATCTTATAGTATGACCAATTTTGGCCCACTAGTTAATCACATAAGTATATAGCCTAATATATTCCTTTTGACATTAACTCCAACCTCTATGTATGGACCCCTAACCTTATATCTGATCCACCTATAATTTCATAAACGAGGACCTTTTTAATATATGAATCCTTAGGGATGATTATATATAGAAAAATTATACATTTTCTATATAATATTCCCACCATGAAGAGATGATTATAAGGACTTTATATATAATAATCTTAAATAATTTAGACATAGTGGAAATAATATTGAGTCCTAGTTAATATATTCACAATAGAGTATTCCCTCTATTGTGAATATATACCATTATATTTATGGTTGAGTGGACTCATTTAGCATTTCTCTTCTCTCAAGAGGAGGGGAGGAACCCCCAGGTGTTTTCTAATTTGTCCTCATATGAATAGAGTAGTCACATTCTATTAATGCCATCATTTATTTAATATACTCTTAAAGATTGACTATTAATACCAACAGATTCTATAATAAATCATTTTTCTTAATTATGATGGGTCCTCCTAATGCGTTTAATATCATTCTTATAGGGAAAGTATTATTGTTAATTTTGATATATATTCATGAGTAAACCTTAAATGATTATATAGATGGTTATGATAAGGGATACTTTAAGAGATGGGAAATTATTTGTAGAATTAAGAGAAACCATCATTAATAGTAATGGTATCGAGTGATAGTTCTATTATGAGATATTAAACATTAGTAATGGAAGGGTTACTCCATATCATGTTTAATAACTGATCCACCCTTCTATTTCATGAACACCGATAAATGGAATTACTTACCTCGATAAGGGTAACTTTAGAGAATATATAGGTGAATCCATGAACAAGAGTTACTCTATATTTCATAATTGCTAAATGATCTTTTATTACTACTATTACAAATGGCTATTGGAGATGGCATATAGTTATATAATAGGGAATTATTTGCACTTATTTAATAGGGGCCTTAAGCAATATTATCGGAATAATCAATAGGACCAATGGAGGCCTATCCTTTGGTACTATTCGAATATAAATATATGTATATCATAAGAATTAATCTGATGGATTATTATTAGATAATAAATATATTATCCATTTCAAATAATATAGTTATTCCACTAAATAAGGCCATTAAATTGTATGCACCCGATAAGGGACCTTATATACCCAATATATTAACCCATCAAACTGACTATATGACCTTAGATAATACTAATATAATCTATCTACTATATATGATCAACCACCCTTGAAATTATATTCTCCAAGCTATTCCTATCGATCATTGTCAAGGTGATACCTCTTTCACTAGTGATCTTTTAGTTAAATAGGAATCCTTCTAATACTCCATATTAATATAATTCTCCCATGTCAAATATGTAGACAATAGTTAATTTCAAATACCATCTAAACTTTTTACCTATGATCTAAGGGTATTTTAAGGTAAAACAGATTGATCCCCTCATGGAGAATTATAACTAGAAGAAAGATTAACCGATCTTAATAAGCTCTATTAATTGACAAGATATCTATATATCATATTAGTTATCTATTAAACGAGTTAAGTGATATTATAGATTAACCCTCTAAAATTTCCTAATATTATAAATATTATACAATCATGGGACATTACTAAAATATACTCCTATATCTCAAAATAGATGGTTCCGTAAGCATGTATTTTACTCCCGATTGGGTAATAATTCAACCATTCTTATATAGATGGAGGGACATTATACTCTATCACTTAGTTGATAAACATTTTCTAGGACTAACGAGTAAAACAACCATTGATAAACAATCCCACCATAATACTAATATAATTATGGAGGGACATTATATGACTTTTTTATTATAATCTTATCATGTTATGGATAATGATATATTAAACTATAATAGATAATTAATATTGTACATAAATGGTGACTATGAAAGCTTGTTGACCCATGTATAGGGAGGATATTAGGCATAAGCATAATAATCATTGACCATAAGTGGTCTCCAATGGTAGTTTAAATGAAACAGATACTATTAAGCCTAACCTTATATAAGAATGGCCCAAAACAATAGTGGGAACAAACGTAATATGAACTTATCAAGTTAATATATGTAGAAAGGTTTTGAACTACTCTTTTTAAATGTAGGAATCATCTCTCAAAATAGAGTACACCTCATTCTGTCAAAAATTCCCATGATATTATACTATGGACTATCGGGATTTTATCCTATTAGTATTAGCTTCTCCTTAGTAATCATCCTCAAATTACTAGTGAATGATAAAATGTTAAAGACATGGGAAACTATGATTTGAGTTAATAAGGCCACTAAATTGTACATTTGAAATGAGGCATTCCATCATTTTAGAGGCCAATCATTATCATTAACCTATAGTTATTATTAAATTCCTTAGGTCTCTATTAGTTAAAATTCCATAATGAGGATCAATCCATATTATGAGTGAATATCTATTCTTATAAGCATTATAGTATATACTGTATAGGAGGGAATAGAGAGGAGGGAGGTAGAGAGGGATATGGGGTTAGGATAAACAACCTCATTATTTCCTATATGTGCATAGATTATCGACCGAATAAGTATTTAACAATTTTAGGTATTTATAAGGGTTAGTACATAATATCAACCTACCATGCATAACCTATGAATATAACCCAAAGTACATATATACCAATCCCCTACTACCGAGATATATAAGTACTCCTCTATAATAGATCCTCTTTGATAATTTGAGTGATAAATCTGATAATAAGGAGAAAAGGATATAGTATATTATTCATTAATATCTTATTCAATCATATCTAATTGATTAATATATGATAAAGATATACCTTAATATTCCTAGATGCATAAATCTTCCCGATAAGGTTTCCTCCTTACCAATTTATCATATGCATAGATAAATGGAAATATGTCTTACCCTAAATATAATTATCATATTATTGCATGATAGGGCCTTAGATAATGTACCTTTGGATGAACACTAATGGACGTAATCTATAGACCAACTTATTCGTGTATCATGTTAATACTTAGGCATACCCCACATTATTTATAGGCTCAAGGCACTATATTAGAGAGTATGCCATCGGAATTAGCAAGAATGGTATAATTAAACTATTATCATATGATTCCTTTCATGGTATTTAACGTGAATAATGGGAATCATTCCCTCAATTAGTAATATTTAATATTTGAGAAGATAGATCATAATCCATGAAAGGAATCATATGATAATAGTTTAATTATACCATTCCTACTAACTTTAATGGCAGACTCTCTAATATAGTGCCTTGGGCCTATAAATAATGTGGGGGTATGCCTAAGTATTAACATGATAGATATAGACATGGTTCATGATCATTACCAATTATTTGCTCCTAACTCACCATAGAAGGTTACATTTAGAGTATTGCTATTGGCTCTATTATGTTAATACTCAGCTATTATTGGTTCATCTATTTTACTATAGTTAATAAAACTATAGGTAACTACTAATACCCATACAGCAGTTATACTAATGGTCCCATCTTATGCATTTAATAATCTTAGTGGATAAATCCTGTTCTTAATAAGTTATACATATTCGTATTGTACAAATAGAGATACATATTACGATTCATTTAATAGGATCAATTAAAGGCCCATGATCACCTAGGAGACCTAGGATTATAACGTTAAATGATTATATCAAATCATAACCTAAGGTATTATATCCCTAATATTAAATATATGATTGCATTATGTGTAATTATACTTATTCTTCACCATCAAGGTGAATATTACCCCCTAATAAAGGGTCATATTAAATAATTACCGATTATGTACTATTAACTCTATGATTAGCCATGAATTATTACCCAATATGGCCATCCTAGAGGTATAGTGGCATCTTATACTATTATGATTTACCTCTTAATATAGCATCAACTAACCCATGATTAAATCGATGTATAACTTGAAATATATTTAGGGATAAAAGGTGTAAATACATAATCATTTATTGTTAACTCATTCTCTTTAGTTATTTAAGATAAGCCTATTTAATTGGGTCATTAGGTTAATCTTTAACTCATAATATATAAACTAATATTTCGTAAAAGGTCTTACACACCGAATAGTTTTCCCTCCTTATTAATATGAGGGATCAAAAGGGTAATTATGCTCCTAATTGATTACCAATAATGAGGTCTATTAATAATCAGTGGTGCCATTAAAACAACTAGCCTGTTATTCTCCTCATTCAAGCTACGTATATTAAAATGTTTACAAATTGGGGATAATCAATTAGGCTAGAAACTTATAATGCTATGTTAATATAGGGATAAACTAATTATGGCATAACCCCTATTCAAAGTAGCTTACTAACCCATAAGCATCTATATAGGCATTTAGGGTGTTCCATTTTCGTACAATTGCATGAGTTTACGAGTTAGGGTGTTAATAGCATATAATCACTCCAATCTCATAACATATGTTGGAATCGACAAATGCTTAAAAAGATTTCCCCCTAACTCTATTGTTAATACCACAAAGGTAGACACATTAATATGGCTCTATGACCCAAATAAACTACAATTGGCCTTAGACTATTTCTATTTTAACAATACTGATTCCAGTCACTAATAGAGTATTATGTTAACCCAAATATCTATAAGATTATTGGGCCTTATATACCCATTAACAAACATGGAGTTTTATAAGGATTAGGCATAGAGGAATAGATGAGATATGTTTCTATTTAACATACTAATCGGATAATGTTCAATCATTAACCATATATTCTTAGATCATTGACCGTCTTATAGTTAGGGTTAATCTTTTATGTGTTTATCAATTGGCCTAGATAAGAAGAGTGGATAACCTTATTAGGGTATATAATTTACCTTAGGGTTACCTCTAGGTTCAATATGAGAATCTAGAGGACTAACCACTTTATTAACTATGATATCCACACTATGGTAGGATAATTTAGCTGGGGACAAGTATTAATAATTGTTATGTCCTATATCTAACCAATATAGTTAATATGGATTAATATTGGATAACACATATAGTGTCAATACTATTAATTAGGACAACCTATAATCTAATATAGAGTGTCCACTTTAAGGATAATTATTCCATAAGTAATTATAAATGCCTTTCTAATATCGAGTGATGGATATTCATGATAATGGTCTTTTACTATGAAGAAATAATAGATTTAATAGATTAATAGATGGTCCAATCCTATATTTCATTTGAAGTTAAGGGAGTGTTACAAAGTATTATGATTGGTCAATATATAGATTAGACATATAAGGAAGACATTGTTATCCTCCCAAAAGGTAATATTAGTATAAGTGATCACAATATTGATTATAGGAGAGTAATAGTACCCTAATATAAATTGACTTTCCAAATTCACTGCTAGGACACAATGGTACCATGCCACTGCAAGTAATCATCGATGGTATAGGATTTTTCACCGATGCTTATGATCTTTTTTGCATCTTCTTCATGTTGAAACTCCTCGACTACCTTTATTACTATGATCCAACTACCGAAACTCCCGGCAAGCTACTAACAAATCTTAACAATGCGATTACCGGTGTAGCACTAGTTGGAACACTAAGTGGCCAATTGGTCTTTGGTTGGCTTGGTGACAAAATGGGCTGCAAGAACGTTTACGGTCTCACTTTGATTATCATGGTGATTTGCACTATTGGCTCGGGTATATCCTTTGGATCATCGACCAAATCGATGATTGACACTCTTTGTTTCTTCGATTTTGGCTAGGGTTTGGCATTGGTGGTGATTATCCACTTTTCGCGATGATAATGTCCGAGTATGCAAACAAGAAAACTCATGGGAAATTTATAGCTATAGTGTTTTCTATGCAAGGAGTAGGAATTATTTTCACCGTGCTAGTGTCGCTAATTCTTTCTAGAATTTTTCTTGCTGGTTATTGTGTTGTACCATTTAGCAAAGATCCAATATTGTCTACATAGCCTCGAGCGGATTTTCTATGGAGAAATACTAACAACAATATCAATGGGGATAGATTATTGTCAACTATTTAGACAAAAGTCGATACTTGATTAAAATTAAGAGTTATATAAATTAGGTCATATCAACTATTTTAATACTTATAAGTGATATCTTTTACATTCCAATTGAGTTTAGAAAAATAATTAATGGGCTAAGGGATTGAAGCATAGTTAATATAGGACTGGTACTATATTGAATCACCAATACCTTATGCTATTTTTAATATCAATTAGGAATAACTGAACTCTATTGTTATTTGAGAGATATCAAACTTATATTTGATCATTATAATGGTAAACAACCAAATTGATTTAATAGGACAATAAATGGTCCAATTAAGTACCAGATCATAGGGATATCATAATTACACTTGATTAGCCCAATATATTGTAAATGGTCAATATAGGTATCATTTCTCTCCCTCTTAATATTTATGACAATTATATGGAGTCTATTTAACTAGATTATCATAATATTAGGTTAACTAATATTATGTTTTAGTCAATACCTATTATGGGCTTATTTGTGCAATCATTGTATAATTACAGATATATGAGTTTATATTACTGTTAACCTATTCTTTGTAGATAATCTATGTATTATTAACCTAGAGTGAGTTTGGTTATAATATAGGTCACTAAGCCACTCTTAATATAAGCTTTTGTTGGGGACTATGGTGATAACCTATTAATTATGAGCATAACTAATTATACGTCATAATCTAGATTTAATGGATGAAGGTAACTATTATAATTCGCTATAATTTATATTACTCGTCAACCTATTCTCTCGATTTTTCTTGATAATTGATAACTCTATTGTTATCTAAAAAGATAGTTCATTGACCTAAATATGTATTAGTACTATGATATCCCTATGTATTAGTAGAATATAGTTTAAAGCAATTCACTATTGGTTCCAATAACTTAGTAACTTATTACACATCTTAAATATTAAGATGGGTAATAAGTTACTAAGCTAACTTTATTTTTCAGCCCATAAACATTAAAAAAAGCCCCCTTGTTCATATCAAAATACCCCTAGTAGATATCAAAGTAGGGATATTATTATTATAGGCAAGTTAAGGATTAGCTAAGGGATTATTATTTGGAATGATTCAATTACCAAAAAAATCACATGGATGGACTTATAGGTTTATTATAGGATGGTATCTATCTTATCCAAGTCATAAAATAGTACATAATTGACGTTATCCCCTTCGATGAGACCAATCATAAGCCCTCTATTAATCATACTTAATATTAATCAACTAACGGATACTCTAATCCAATAAATGAGTATCCAGATCATATTATGATCCAAAAATGACCCGATCTGGATCACAAACATATGGAAATATCAATTAGTTACCGAGTATCTAGATCATATTATCCTATGAATAGTATTTCATATCCCCAATGTGTGTATACATTACGGACTTATTGGTTTATTATAGGACAATATCTATCTTATCCAAGTCATGAATTATAATATAGTACATAATTGATGCTATCCCCTCCGATGAGACCAATCATAAACCCTCTATTAATTATACTTAATATTAATCATAGTCTATATTGGTTATGCTCATAACTTTTCTATATTGATTATAGGGTATATGGATAGTTAGATAATAACTTAGTGATGTGAAATAAGCTTTTCTTTAACAACCCATAATAGGCCAATTGGTGTAGTGAAAAGTTAGGGATAAACGAATTATAATAAGCCTATTAAATTCCAGCTTTCATAGCATTGACCTTAGTGATATCCGATAATAGGCATTAAATTAATATTAACATAATTATTATGGGCAAGTTCTAATATATGGTACCCTAATATAGGGTATTATTCGAGTTAAGATGGCAAGTTTAATGGTAGCATTAGTAACATTATTTAATAGGGATAATATTTTACGAAGGCATATTCGGGACTAATTATGCATCTATTAATATATATTGATGGTTATATATACCCCATAACCTTGTTAGGGAAATTAACTGATACTGGAGCCCCTTAAACTATCGATGTTAGGTGATATCATACCCATCGGACATATTAGGTTGCGTAATAATTAGGCTAAACATCAAATGAGTAAATTCTAATGGGGATATCTTAACAAGTACTTACCAATATGAACATATAAGTCGACAAGGTGAAATCTAATAATCATAGTATTATGGCATGTGGGCCTTATCATAATATGTCTCCTTCATAGACAATATAGGGGTTATCCCCATGTGTGATCACATGGTATTTTTTAGCCATGGTTAATAGAACCTAATATGTAGGCTGAATGTAATTAAAGGTATTGAGGCCTAATAACTAGTAGTATAATTACATTGAATATAAATGGGGATAGATGTAGTCGCCTATCAAAAATAGGTATACTAATGTTATTAAACGTTGTTATAATTAGGCATATAGGATTATTATTTCCGAAGTATTGAGTATAATGTCTATTTTTCCCTATAACATTATAAGCCCTAAAATAATCAACTCATTATGATAAGCGGCCTGTATAATGGACCCAAGATTAACCTCAATATAGATACCTATACTTGACACATAGCCCTCTTAATAATGAATGTAGAGTTAATCATAACAATCCTCTCAAATATTAAGAAGATCAACCACTCTTATATATGCTGTGATAAGAGTATATTATAGCCATATTAAGAGGGTTATATGTACCTAATTATATTACCTCAAGATAAGATAATACACGATATCCATACTTACATCAATGGTTGATAATTAGTTTAGATAAGATCAAGAATTATAGAATATCGGACGTACTACTACTATTTACGGTATTAGGGATAATTGGAATATTATTGGTTAATCAAAGTATACACATATCCTATAGGATAGGTTAATATTGTAACCTATCAATTAATAGTCTAATCATGTAAATCAGTTTCCTTAAATTACATAATATCATTCTACCCATTATATTGGTGGGAATATATAAATAGGAATCACTCCATCGACTAGCTTGTTCATGGTCTTCTTGGATCTAGTTTAATTGTTCATGGATTCACCATAAAAAATTGTACTCCTCGGGTTATTAGTAAGGGTATTAATATCAAACATACTTAAGATACTAGGAGATTAGGTATAGAAGTATGTACTATTACTCTATTGAAGATGATCAAAATTGGGTCAACCTAATTAGAATAATAAGTCTATGATTATATGAGGTAACATATAAAAGGTAAGGACTTTGTAACCATGATATATGCGAGTACACATCACAATACCGAATGGAGGGATATCTTCTAAATGTATAAATGATGTAATATCATCAAGTTGATAGGATTGGCCATTAATTACAGCAAGGGAATATTTCCTGTTACCATAGGCCTATCCAAGCGTTATTAGGGAGCATATAATAGAAGAAAATAATTAACATTCTACCAGAATAATCTTTACCCCATTAAGGACTAATTATGCACCCCAATAAAGGTAACCTAGTTAATTTGGCAAATATATTCTTAGGAATGGTATTATTCTCTTGATAAAATAGATTAGTCACCCTACGGATACTAAAGATTATTCTCTCGGGTTTGCTTTCCATCTAGTTAGTAATTACCTAAAATATCAAAGAACTAGGCATACAAGTAACCATAACTATACTCGCACTATATAGGAGGGACCTTAATGAGACAAACCCTCTTAAATACCCCTTAGTATAGGGATATATACCTTGTAGCCAATAATCTATTTTTATCAATACTATCCAAAAGAGGTGTAATTATCGAGTGACTATGTGCCTAAGTGGATGATACTTATACTAGGGACTAATGTGAGGGGGATATTAGAGTTGCCATACTTATTCGGAGGAATAGGGCCTACTTAGGTCTGATATGGTAGCTTTAATACATATGGATAATAATCATAATATATCACATCCTTTGATTCTTTTGAATAGGAAATGGGCTACACAGACTTATAGCAATTGGGAACTAGGTAGCCCATAAAAATCATCCCTAATAGGGCCTACCGATATCCATAACATGAGTATCATTTTCTATTGGTTCAATGATTGTACTCGTTCCCTATATACAATGTCATTTTATGGTTTGTTATCTAGGTCCCCTAATAGGGGGATTGGGCCATCCTAACCTATAGTACTATAGGGGATTGTAAAAATACTCTATATTGAAAGATGGCGTAGTAACCATCATAGGGTATTAGAATATGACAATTATTAATCTACATTTTTACAAGGATTATAGGTTATTACCAATATGATAAATCCTATAATTAAAACCAAAATTTTAAGAGGAATATTTATCCCACCTAAATGAATATAAACTTAAGGCCCATTTTTAAATGACCATTGTCCATCTTTAAATTCATTTGTCATCTAGTTTAATTGAATTGGGTAACCTAGAGTTGTGATAAACCCACGTCCTCTTTATGAGGGTAAATAAGGATAGTTTAAAGATGTGGTCAATAAGTAGGCGAGAGTATAATTGAATATCCCTATAGGTTATAGCTTATTCGGGGAATATAATGTCCCCAAAACCATTTATTATAAACTGTCACGTTTATGGGATATAAGAATCTCTCGAATTAAGGCATAAGCATATATTGGTTAATACCACGATGAAGACATATGGTTACCTATGGTACCTTATCATAAGCTAATAATATAGATTGTCTAAGAATAATTGCATTAGTTGAAGTATTAATGGGCCTTAATTTGATAGGCCAATTTAGGAGGAACCCTATCCTCACTAGTACAAGGTATTGATATTTTAGACGATAAGTATTTTAGATGATAATTATTCAAAATTATAGAGATAATTAATATCACCATAAATAGGGCTAATACTAATATCAAGGTAAGTAATTCCACTTATAGGTACTCACTTAGTATATCCTAATAGGCCCCTCCTAATTTTTTATCTCTCCTACATATAGGCCCTCAATTTAATGTAATTATTTTGATCCGAATAGGCAATATTACAAAAATTCATAGAAAACTAACACATGATTTGAACTATGTTATAGTAGGGATATAATATGGGATATAATTATTGGTAATCCTACATATTGCCATATTTTGAGAATAGCTAACCATATATTATGAGTGGGTATTAGGTAACCATATATCATGAAGGTATTAGTATCCAATATTATTAACTCATTGGTATAATGATATTACACTATATTGGGGTCAACCAATCAATAGTAATATATTATCCCTCATAGGGATACCAATGGTATACATAATGTCAATTCAATGACCCTCATGGAGAGACATAGTTAATATTTAAGTATAAATGACAATTATAGTATGCCATATAATAATATCCTCATATATATATGAAAATGACATTGGGGCATTTTTAGGGTAACTAATATTATGAGATAGTACCCTCTAGGAGGTTCATTCCATATATTAACATTGGGTCAATTTATATTGGTGTTAAATCATACCAGTTAAAAGATATAATAGTTTATGTGTTATTAATGGTATAACCACTCTTATTAGATATAATCCCAGTTGGTAATTTCATTGGATTTCATTTGTTTTATCCATATAGTTTAGGGCCATAATCACATTAAGTTAATGATTGTATTGATGTATACGTTGTCACGTAGTAATATAATTGCAGAGAGAGAGATAGATGGGGAAAGAGACATATAATGATGATACCTTAATATCCCAGTAGTCCCAATATTGGGGTAATTATCTTTTAGGTTAAAGATAAAGGCAAAAACTATTAATGGAGATAACAATTATCCTTAGGGATATAAATGGTCAATACACTAGAGAGACATTAACTATTGTCCAACTTGTTCGATTAATTCATCCTTAGGGAATCAATTACTATCAATTATAGTAAAATTCAGGGTTAATTTTTTAATATCAATTATAATACCGAGGATAAGTTAACCCAAATTAATCATAATAGTTATTTATTACAAATATATCACCATTACTAGTGTCAATTATAGTTCGCATCATATCGTAAAAGTATAATAATTCTGCCTACACAATTAATAGGGTTAATCCCTAGGGGTAATTTACCCTATTGTTTATACAATGGGTATAAACCTTATACTATTGATGAAATTTGTGGCAAAAAATGGATTAAGATATCATAGTACTAAACATTTCGTGAGGATAGCCATGACAATGATATAAATGGTCGATATATTGGATAGACATATTGTTAGTAAGCAACTATTATTAGCATAATTTTCCCCTAATAACTCGATATTGTTATCTAATTAATTATTTTCCAACTTGTTCGATTAACTTAATATCTAGGGTATCTTAATAAACTATTAGTTCGATTAATCCATAAACCGTTATCTAATTAATCGGATACTATGGTTAGCATGATTGACAATATATTATCCCTTTGTCTTGATAATATCAAGTACAATTAATATATTAGAATGGGCCCCATAATACTATATTGTAATCATCTCTTTACGAGCCCCCTAGAGTCTAATTAAAGAATTGGCAATAATATTCCAATTATTAGGGATTTAATTCCTCTACTTATTTATTATTAGGGTACAGTAATATGATAATATCTTTAGGCTAATTAGCATAATCAATTTCACTATTATGAATAATCTTTTCCATCTAGTCTTTCCATTAAATCTAGGTTATGACGTATAATTGGTTATGCTCATAATTAATAGTTTATCACCATAGTCCCCAACAAGAGCTTACATTAAGAGTGGCTTAATGATCTATATTATAACCAAATTCACTCTAGGTTAATAATACCTAGATTATCTACAGAGAATTGGTTGACGAGTAATATAAACTCATATATCTATAATTATACAATGATTGCACAAATAGGCCTACAATAGGTATTGATTGAAACATAGTAGTAGTTGACCTAATATTATGATAATCTTGTTAAATAGAATCCACAGTTTATTTCCTTATAATATTTAACCCCCGATAGTATGGATGAACAAGTTGGATAATGTCTAATATATTAATTCTACTGATATTATCAAGACATAGGGTAATTATACCGATTAATTCATGTATTAGGGGTCTTTAAATATCCGGAGATAACCGTTATCCTTAGGTTAAAGATAATGGCAAAAACAATTAATTGAGATAATACTTATCCTTAGGGATATAAATGGTCAATGTATTGGAAAGAAATTAATTATTGTCCAATTTGTTTGATTAATTCATCGTTATAGCCCTAAGGATAATTGTTATCTCCAGATAGCGAATTATAGGATACCTATTGGAGATACCTATATTAGTGATACCTAAACCGAGAGAGAGATGATATATATATAATTGAGGTATACTCTATTATAAGGAGTAACATAGAGTTAAACTCTATTGGTGACTATGATTAATTAACCATTGAGTTAAATGGTAATATGTTCACATTGGATAAAATGATCCCTATAAATGTTACTATGTAAGGGATTATTACCAATTGTCTAATTATATGAATTAGTTAAATTATAGAGTTTTTATAGGGGAATCAAAATTGTTAGGTTTTGAAATAAAGTAAATGATATTACTTATCATATAATGGTTCCTACAATTGATAATACGGCTGACCCCAATATTATTGTTCATAAATAGTAAGGGAAAATGTTTAAAGGGTAATATCATGATTATTAGGATACCCTATTAAATAGCTTATTCCCAATAGCTATAATGGGGTGTTTTAAGGACAGACTCATCATGATCATTAAGTATATTGTCCTAGAGGGTAGTAATCAACAATCATTTTATGATTTATTTCCCTAATGTATAAATAGTCCAATTAGGTAAAATACCAATCTAGCCCTTTATTGATTAGACCTCAATGTTAACCCATATCGAAAGGTATTAGTATGCTATATTATAATACCCATTCATTATAGTTATCCTCCAATATACAAGGGTAATATTGAGGGAGACCAGATATGGTATTTAGGTACATAGTTGATGCATATATACTTCTACCAATTCGATTAGTTAGTCCAAATTTATAGATTAAGGGTATAACATAATACTCCTAGACTAATTGGCCTATCGAGGATGAGTCTTTCATCAACTATAATAGAATCAACTATGTAAGTTAATGATCATATGTAATTAGCTAAATAGATGTTAGATTACAAATAGGAGTTTACCCTTATATTCAGAGGTATAGTTATCATGGTTAATCGAAGGTATAAATTCATTGGTTAACTATATAACATCCTTAATTACCTTATCATCCTAATATGTATGGTTATCATTTCTAGGTTAGTTAGATACACTATATATAATCCCGAGATAATATATTATGAGTATCATAAGTATTTTTACCAATAAGAATGAATATAATACCTAATTATAGTTACATAGGGGATATTGGTACCAAGATTATATTCTAAAATGGTAGGACTACATTAGTATCCTATTCATGGTACAATATGTGACAACCTAATAATTTAGTAGGGTATTGTAATCAATACCTATCAATAATGATAAGTTAGAATATTGAGTTCATAACTCCATGTGAGCATGAAACACATATCTATGAAGAATAAAGCCTATAACTATTCACGTTTAAGCCTATTCTTATGAAATATTACCTTAATATAATAGTTATATTACACATGTTGAATGTAGGGGTATAGGGTATTTTACTAACTTATAGGATTACAAGCTAATGATCGAGGCTTACCGTTTAAACTAATACCTATAGTAAAATAATTATAGGCTTAAGCATATGGTTAAGTTAACAAATCAATATAGAAGCAAATTATCAAATAACCTATTAGATATAATATAGGTTAGGGATTATAATGAGCACCCTTAGAATTCATAGATTAGTATGTTAAGAGGGAATATAAATCAACTTGCTTGATATCATAAATTATAATGATCCCTATGTAGAAAAGCAGGGATGGCCTAACCTATAAATGATGAAAACATATACTTAGTCATAGGTATACTTAATATAAGGATTATTATAAACTTTATTTGGATTCATAGGACACATATTATCGGCACTATAATTATGATATTTACCATGGGCTACTAGGTGTAATCACTTGCTATTACTCTAGTAAAGCCGTAGAGTTATTATTATTATAACCAAGGGATGATCCCACTTATATCCGACTAAATTATGGGACATAATATAAATATAAACACCATTTTAATGGGAAATCCCCATATTATTCGATGAACAACTATAGTTATAATAGCCCATGCCTTTTATCTACTATTTATGAATGTATTACCATACTAGTCCATAATATACGAAAATTATGCCTTTTAAACTCGAGAATAGACTAATGATAGTATAATAACATAACGATTGAGTGGTTATAGGGATACCTTTCTTCTATATAGTATCCTTGGATTACAAAGCTAATATATTCATTAGGGGGAATATATTTATGGATAACCTATATAACTATAATCATATATATATTTGAGATAGAGTGTTAGGATATCCCTTAACATATAAAATTCCTAGCACATGCTCCTTAGTTCTTATATGGAGATGATTATCCCTATAATACCAATCAATAATTTGTCTATCATATATATATTCCAAGCCCTAGCTTGATATTATAACATTAACGATGTGAACCCCATTTATAAAGACAAGAGATCCAATTACCTTTGTCGCTAGACAACCCTAAGAATGCACCCAATCAAGTTATAATAAGTGGAACCCAACCCATTACCTATAAGGAGGTAAATACTGAAGCTACATTGCAATGGAGTGAAGAACGCCACACCCTATGGAGGATGATAAGTTCAAAGACGCTAAAAGAGTTGTAATCCTTGATAAGTCAGATTTAGTTCACGAAAGAACAAAGGAAGAAAATCCTCTCAAATTTATTAACTCTCAAAAATATTGTTTTCTTTTGAAACAAAACTAAACCAACCATTAAATAAGCTAAACACGCCACTACTAACCCTAAAAGGACTCTACACTTCCTTGTCACCTAAGGAGAATAGAAACAAACCCTAATGGATTTAAAAGAATACGAAAATGGTAGGGCTTATAACATTGAGCCCAAATTTGACTTAATTAATTAGTTCTAATTATAATTAAGCTAGATATAAAAAATAGGCCTAATATGATTTAAGGAGTCCAATCTTGGACTTGGATCAGATTAACAAGTCTTGGATCCTCGCTCCTATCTTAAGATGATGCCACAATGCTCCCTTGGCCCCTTAGAATCTCCCGAGTCAGCCCATGGAGAGCTTCTTTAAACTTTTTAGCCCTAGCTCACATCATTAGACCATCTTTATTATGTAATGGATCAAATCTTAGACTTGCAAACTTGCCATCTTGAATCTCCATTGGAGAATCCACCTTACCGGCCAATTTGGCTCCTGGTTTCCATTAATACAACCTTGACTTTCTTTATTCTCATCACTCCCACTTTCCTCCAAAAAATTTATCCTTAAATCTTCGTCTTGATGCTCATCATACTCCCTCGATTGGAGAACACTCGTCCTTGAATCTTGTATTAACAAAGTATCAAAAACGCGTACCCAACCCGCAAAATAGAAATAAATAATGGCTAAAAAAATTTGGATTTGATTTAGTAAAGGATATGTTGTTAATGATTCAGCTTATATGTATAATGAACCTAATAGTTGATGACAATATGAGAGAGGATAACCATTGTCATCAGCCTATCTAATACAAAAATTGTTACTAATAGGTATATATGATTTATTTTGGCCTATTCTTAAAATGATGAGGGACTATCCCACCGTCAGTTATCCCAATATATTATCAATAGTTCTTATTATTTACTACTAGTAACCTTGTTAATCATAATCTTTTACTCATATCTTTTACGAGTACCTATTAAGATTATCTTAATAAAGTAATCCTTAGCCAATAAAACTAAGTCGTGAGTTTCTATTACGAGTTCATATAACTAATACTTGTTAGCCTATGGTTACATAATGGGTATATCAAATAATTATCAAGGTATAGGGAGTTACCCAGTATGTATAATCTATAGCATATAAAGGGATACCAAGGATCCCATTAATTCATGAATAATTTACCAATTATATCGAGTAAAGGGAGAGGGACTATTCAGAGTGGGATACTTAACATGGGGATTAATAACCTTAACTCATTCATGAAATACACATTGATATTTACATCTTGAACTTATTTTTGCATAATATTTAATGTATAGGATGGATATATTCAAGTGTCATGACTATTAACAGAGTTAATATCAAGGGATATGACAACTCTATTGTGGTCATCCTTAATATCCATTTGAGCTTGTATTTCTTTAGATATACTTTTATGTGCAATACCTCATGTGGTTAGGTAAATTGAATCACCCAATTTATCCTTTGCATAGTTCCAAAGGACATATTGCCTTTGTATAGTAATGGTGATGACCCCTAATAGGTGGTCTAGTTATTGTCTCCTAATTTTCTCGAAGAAATATATTGGGTATCCACTAAATGTTTCCCAAGATGTTTGCTTCATGTTACACTTAATGGCTTAAAGGAAATATTTAAGCCTTGATTATAACAAAAACTCTATTATGGATAGATAATAATCGCATCATAAATTATATAATTTGAGGTTGTCTATGGACTTATAAATAATCAACCATCCTAATTTAGCAATATAGGGCATACCTTATAGGCACTATTTTGATAAATATCTAATAAATAGGCATTTTATGATAAGCTATAGAAGAATACATTAGAGAATATGTATAATTTATTATTAATCACCTCATAATATCTCCATAGTAAAGGTATATGGCCTAACTCCATATGAAATTATGCCATTTTCCAAGGTGAGGGAAATATTGGTCTATAGTTGTGTCTAATACTGGTGACCGAAATAACCACAAAAATATCCCTTGTCCAATATCCCTATTGATATGGCAAAGTAACCTAGTAGGGATATTACTGAGTAGGGATTTTTGTAGATTAATTATTTCATTACCATAGCCTTAAAAGAGATGCCTATAAGTGCATTATAATGATTATCCGTATAAGTGAAATTTCCATTAGGTTGTGGTTGGACCTAAAGATTTCACTAAGGTCTCTCCATCAGACTAAACTATCATTTAACATCACACTACCTAAGATGTTCCTCCCTCTATTTACCCTATATAATCAATTGGCGGGTTACACATTGATTTAGAAGTTGAAGTATTGGAGCAATTCACCTTTTCTATAGAATGCCCTTTCTCTATCTCCCTCTCTATATTAATATGTAATCTGTTGATTGATTATATTGGGGTAAATAGAGGGAGGAACATCTTAGGCATTACTCTCTTGATAGAAGGACAACATTCAGCTTATTATTTATAAAATAGATGACCACATATAGTTTGGTCTATCCTTAAACTAGACTTTTTAATTAATTATAGTTGCTACCCTTTTCTATTATTTTATTCATAAATCTCTCCCTCTTGTACCATTAACCTAAGAGGAACTATGAAATTTTATTGAATTTTGCATACAATAAATCATAATTGGACCAATATTCCTATAGCTCCCAAGTCTTATTGGCCATAGTCTCCTTACCAACATAAGTTTGGACTTACCAATATTATTTTTGGTGAATATAGACCATCCCTCTATTATTATCTAATTGGGTACTCAATTTGGTGAGAATACTAAATAGTTAATCTTAGATAATGGGTATAACTTACAAGAGTCTTACCCTTTAACCTAAATTCCCCATGATAGATACGGGATATCAAAAGCTAAGCTAAAAAACCATCCCTCCTTCATATAGCATTTATTATTGAGAGACATAAGATGGAAGGGACTATCTCTCGTATAGTGTGAGTAGGTTATTAAACGATACATGTTGCCTTCAAGTGCCTATGTGAAATATATTTGGGAGATACCTTTTGAAGATGGAATCTTATTAAATGTTTTTCAACCTTGGTAAAGATGGAATCTTATATCCACACGAATAAGTATGGACTATAACGAAAAATGTGAACTATGTCCAAAATATTATTTTCAAATAAGCGAGGGAGTTATAAATGACAATTATTCACTTATAAGATACCTTTATGAACAATATCATGGCTAATTGAATGTATTAAGTCAATTTCCTTAATCATTGGAAGTATTAAGGCTGGTAAATTATAATTAAATAATTATCATTTATAACTCCCTCGATTATTTGAAAATAATATATTGGATGTATTAAGTCTTTTATAGTAAAATCACTCATTTTCTAGCCTAGAATTTATAATCTATTGATTATCCAAGAGTGAACTAACATCTTATCTCTCTAATGGGTATTAGCTAGGGAATATTTCAATTTCTCACCTCTATTATAGGTCATCCTCCTATCTCTCCTTTGAATATATATATATATTGTAGCACCCCAAGCTCCCATACCAATTACCTAAGAGGCATGGCCGGCTCGCTATAGTTTAGAGACCAAAGTCCTAAATTTTACTTTCCAAATACATATCCAATAAACAATAAAACATGAAGCATAAAAATGCATACCATCTCTAGGATAATTACAATCAAAATAGATTTCTATATCTATATTTGTTACATGGCTTTAACAATTATAAAACTTACAAAATCTCTAGGATAATTACAATCAAAATAGATTTCTATATCTATTATGTTACACATGAGTCCTGTTTTGGGAGGAACCGATAGCTTCATTATCGGCAGTCTTATCACCTTTACCTGTCATGGCATGAAATAAATACGAGTGAGCCAAAGCTCGGTAAGTGGGGTGATGCATGTGATATGCAATGCTTTTCTAATTTCCCCACCATACTCATAGATTTTAATTTCGGGTACCACGGGTATTAGCAAGTCTACTCTATTGGTGATTACCGAATCACCTATTGCTAACAACGGAACTATCCCTCGATGTAGCCACTATTACCGAGAATCCATCGTCTAACAAGTGCGATCAAACATTAGATGATGCACACAGCTAGACCGTTAATACCCATTCATTCCAATTATGTTACCAAACCTATCCATATAAACCAATTCTCAATCCATTGACTTTTTCTCATTCCGTCCCCACAAATGCACATGATGCATGTGATGTGATGTTTACTTTATTAACATAGCAAGGGTGCCAACCCTATATTGTCAAATTAGTCCTAAGATCTCACCCATACAGGGTTTCGTATATTTCTTTACTTCTTATCGAAATGTTCACCCCGAAAGGGTTAAGTACCGACGATTGGTATTTATCATGCCATGGACTTAATTGGCACATGGGTATTTTCCTTTCATTTAATTTAGTTAGTTTGATTACCATTTCAGTCTACACTCGGTTTACGTGGTTACTAACATTTTGGACTACCTTAAAACATGCTATGGTAAAAATTTCCCTTCTAGCCCAAATTTAAAACTTTTAAGTCGAATTTAACTCTTAAGTCAAAATTTCGATTTCTGTTGCAAACTTACCTTTCAAATTTCAATTTCTATTCCTATCTCGGGTCTAATTGATCCATTAATTGTCAAATTCATTTAATGGAACCCAAAATCGCATTTTTCTTAAGTTTGGGCCGAATGGGTCTTCTTAATTTTGGGGGAAATGTTCTTTGGTTTAATATAAAGTTTCCTTTTTATTTCAAATAGCTAATCAAACCTAAGTAAAATTTAAGTCCTTAAGGATAAAAAAGGTTCCATCCTTCCCATTTTAGCCGAAAATCACCTTAGGAAAAACCCTAAAATTTAATTTCCCTTCCTTCCCATTTTACTTTGTCCAAGTTCATATTAATCCTAGTTTAGTCTCCCTTCCATTAATTTCACCCATCAACACACAAACTTAACCATACACAAGGTTTTCCAAGCTTTAACAAATCACACCAACCATCCTTACATATTCCATAAAAACAAACAATCATATGCCAACCAAGTATAACAATACCAACACAACAACACTACACAACATAATTGGAAGCTTAATTAATTACGTCAATTTACATGGAAGGATCAAATAAATGGTATAAATAAAAACCCACTTACTTAGTTTAGGGTTTTTAAGGATTTCACTAGCTTTTCCCTTTTTTTCTTTCCTTTCCTTTCCTTTTCTTTCTCTTTTTCCGTATTTTTCCTTCTCTCCCTCACAATCGGTTTTTCTTCTCTCTTTTGGTAGCTACGGGTTTGCCAAAACTTTTTCCATTCCCTTTCTTTCTCTATATACATATACATTCCATTTCCCTACATTAAGTAGGTCTATATGTGTCTTGAATTAATTAGGCAAGGTGTAAAGCAATTGGTGAGGCATGAGGGTAAGTGGCGGGTTTGGGCTTAGTCAAAGGTGAGTTGGTTTCCAATGCATTAAATGATGGCTTAGATGTCTAATTACTTGCTAAGGATGATGGTTAGGCTAACTAAGCCCCTTAAGCTAGTTTAGTTCCAGTAACACACATACACATCAAATCCGTTTGTAGAAGATATATTACAAGGCAACCTCTTATCAAGCAGCAACATCCCACTTCTGGACACAATTAAATCCTATACTTTTTATATTAGAAAATAGATATGTTAATTCAAAAAATATCTAAAAATTAGACTAAAATATCAAACACATGTTTATAACATAATTTTGAAGTTTAAGAATCAATCATCCAACGAGTCCTTCATCCAGCACCAGTATGTACTAAAACGGGCATAACTTTTTATATATAAACCTAATAATAAACATATTTTACAGAGAGGTATTTGAAACATACATAAACAACTTTATGCTTTAAGCTTCACCCAAAAATCAATCTAAGGTCCTTGAACAAGCCACACAAAATCCGGACATAACCAAATTCTCAAAAACACCGATTTTGCATACTTGATTCCTCTAATAGTTAAACCATAAATCTCAAGCAAAATAGCATTAATTTAACACAAATCATACATTTCAAACATTAAGTTCTTACAGTATAGTTCTCATGTGTATGATATGTTCTAAACAATCAGATAAATTATTCAAAATTTCATTCCATAACTCCTCACCTAAACACGTAGCATGTTGTCATCCCAAAATACTAACATGGCACACATACACAATCACACCTTCACTTAGTGTATATATATATATATATATTTGAATATTCTGACCTCTACATATCTATGACGGCTTTTCACAAGGGTTACATATATTATGGATATCTTTTACCCCTATTTGATACTATATTGTAGGCTTTTCATTGATCATGATTATTAGGTATAAGTCAGCCCTAGCATTCTAAAAATATCTACTTTGATACCCTCAAAGAGTCATGGTGACTAATATCACTTATTATAATATTAAATAGGGAGAGGTTGATTTATTCAAACTAAACTTGTAAGATATTAGAGAATGGAGATACATTAGTGCCTTCAACATATTATCTATAATTTATTTTAAATAGTATATTTTGAGGTTATTTTAGTGGTCTCTTTATTGTAAAAGTATTAAGGCATGTCGGGGCACTAATGTATCTCCATTCTCTAATATGACCCTATCTAGAATGGACACATCTTATCTCTTCCACTATCCCATATATTTAGTTATGGATTTTGATACCCTCTTAATCATTAATATTTATTGAGTGATGATAAGAGAATATCATCATCCATGGAAATAAAAAAACCTAGTAGAACATGACTTGCTAGAATATTATCCCTATATAAATAGGGATAATGTTATCTTCTCATATGCTATGTACATTGCTTCTCTTTGTCGTGGAGGGATCACAACCATCAAGAGGGGTCTCTCAATATAGGGATAATATTAATTGATAATCCCATTATTTAACAAGCTAAATCATATAATTGAAACTCAAAAATAACATGTTTCTCTCTCTCGTTTCTCTTTCCTTCTCTCTCTCCCCTTGTTCTAATAAGTTATAAGTCAACAAAGGGACTACTAACCAACATCAAACTTGGTCTAAAATATCCGATTTTTCAATTATTAGAATTCCCATTTTAGATAAAATGGGAAATTGTTTCCTCATTTCTATTAATGCCAGGATCAAAGAACCAATTTATGTTTTCATAACTATTTCCCAATGAATCAAGAAGCCTTTAACCTAAGAGGTTGTAACCCTCGTAAAATCCGTAATCCTATATGTGTATGTATCAAGATATTTATATTCGTACATATATATATAGTATATCGATTACGTATGTGAAAATCCGTAACTAGGTCAACATATGTACTCGGAATATGTGGTATGTACGTATTTGTTGAGAGTAAGCTGGTGTACGTCAATATTTACAAAAAAAAAAAAAAACGTTGGGTAAATTAGTTAGAAAATTTCTTTTATATGGAATAAGTATAAATTAGAAAAAAAAAGTGCTAATTGTCAAAATTTTGAGAAGAATTCTGAAAATGTAGTTAATTTAATTACCCTCATTTAATCACATTTTGGCCCCTACTTTCTACAAATTTCCATTGACCATCACCTCTTCCTCCTTGAAATTTAAACCCATCCTTTCATGAATTTCAGCCACATTTACCTTGCATTTCACCATAAGCTCTTGACACTTGTAATGAGCATTAAATGGGTGAGATTAGATGAGATATTTAAGTAAAAAAAAGGGATAAGGATGCATTTTTTGGTGCATCCCGTAGCTTCCTTAAAGCCAAGAAAGAAAGAGTGAAAGAGAGGGGAGAAAGAGAAAAAAAAGGGAAGGAAGAGAAGGGGAAAAGAAAGGAAAAAAAAGGGAAACTAAAAGGAAGCCAAAGAGATTCTAGAAAAGTTAATCCAATGTAAGTAGGTTTCATTTTTTTTTCTCTTGCTTTGTTTATGCCTCCCATGCTTATTTTATGAGTTTTTAATTCATGTAAAATGTGATTATGGTATTTTGTGATGAATTTAAACACTTGATGTTTGATGATGGATGGTTATGCATGTGTGATGAGAAATGTGCTTTAAGAGAAGATTTATGGATTTTAGGGATGGAAAAACCCAAACTTGGTGTGATTTATTTCGAGCTCTTAGAGTGATTTTTAGGAAAAATGCAAAGCATTAAAGTTGTTGATATATGTGTCTACTATGTCTCTTTAAAATAAATGGGCTTGGATTAATGTTAATGGGCTTGGACTTGAGTTAAAATGAGATGGACTTGGATTTAAAAATAAAGTGGACTTAGATTAAAACAAATGGACTTGGGCTTGGATTTAAAAAATAAAGTGGACTTATATTAAAACAAATGGACTTGGGCTTAGATTCAAATAAATGGGTTTGGATTTAAAAATAAAGTGGACTTAGATTTAAAAAAATGGACTTGGGCTTGGATTAATGGTAATGGGCTTGGAATTGAGTTAAAATGAGATGGGCTTGGATTTAAAAATAAAGTGGACTTAGATTAAAACAAATGGACTTGGGCTTGGATTAATCTTAATGGGCATGGACTTAAATAAAATAAACTTGGCAATGGACTTGGACTAAAATCAAAAGGCTTGGTTTTAAAGTAGATGGGCTTAGACTAACGGAAATGGGCTTAGACTAAAATAAGTGGACTTAGATATAAATTAAAAGGACTTTAAAATTTTAGAGAAAATTTATTCTTTACGAGAGGAAATTAAAAAAAAAAGAATTGGACCTTCTTTAATTATTAATGAAACTAATGAACAATATTAATGAGCGGAGGTTTTGTTCCTGCTATGAGTACCATGATTGGTATGTGAGCACCGAATGAATCCCGAGTGATGGTTGGACCGTGAGTATGGCTTGAGAAAGAAGGGCTGGTACCCGAGTTTGGTTGAATGTGATTAAACATGTCATCATGTACATTATGTGCATTGGGGGTGGAAATAAATTGAGAAAAATCATTGAGTCTTGAATTGACACGGTTTGGTAACCAAATTGAGTGGATTGGGTAATAGCAAGGAATCCATAGTGCGAGCTCTATTTACTAACATCATTAAGCAAGGGATAATTTCGTTAACCGTGTGCTATAACGAGGGGTAATCCCGTTACGAGCGATAAGTGATATTGAAATCACCGAGAGAAAGTAATAGAGCGAGTAGGTGATAACACGATCATCGAGAGATTGGGCGCATGGACTTGCATATACCTAGGGTACCCGGATTAAAATGGATGAAAATATGGGAAACACAATAGCATTGCGTATCACGTGCATCACCCTACATACCGAGCTTTGGCTCATTCTCGTTATTGTATTTGTGTGTTGTTCGAGCAAGGGCAAAGTTAAAGCTGATCGAGGATGCTATCGATTCTTGGTAAAAGAGGCTCATGTGTCACTCATAAAAATAAGAATATGTTTTGTGTCATTAAAAAGGGGTACGGGTCTAGGACATAAATTTTTAGGCATTTTGAATATGTTATAAATTATAGAACTATCTATAATAATATTGTAAATTATATCATATGTTTCCCATGGTTTAGTTTCTATTGTGTATGATGGAGGAAGTAGGGGACTTAATCCCAACAATGTGTCGTGCTGGTCACGCTTGTTAGGTAATAGGTAAGGGAGCCGGGGGCGTCACATTTAGTGGTATCGAGCTTTGGTTTAGTAAGTTGGGTAGAGTCCTAATTGTCACATGAGCACGAGAACCGGTACCCTCTTCGACGGTATAAAAAAAAATCCCGATTCATTATTGTTTGGGTAAATAAATGTATGTGATTGTTGTATATGTTTTGCGTTGTTATATACTCATACACCGTAAAATAATGACAATTAGAAATATTCTCATTGTAGATGCCATGTGTACGACGCGTTCCCCGGGTTGATTGGACTCGTAGGCGGAGGGTCACATTAGCCGCTTATTGGGTGGAACTAAATAACCTTGCTATGACACCGGATCGGGATATAGTTACTCACGTCACTAGAGTTCATGACCCGATTCACCGAATCATGATTTATTTGGGTGGAACTAAATCACCGAGAGAAAGTAATAGAGTAGTAGGTGATAACACGATCACCGAGAGATTGGGCGCATGGACTTGCATATACCTAGGGTACCCGAATTAAAATGGATGAAAATATGGGAAACACAATAGCATTCCATATCACGTGCATCACCCTACATACCGAGCTTTGGCTCATTCCGTTATTGTATTTGTATGTTGTTCGAGCAAGGGCAAAGTTAAGGCGATCGAGGATGTTACCGATTCTCGCTAAAAGAGGCTCATGTATCACTCATAAAAATAGGAATATCTTTTGTGTCATTAAAAAGGGGTACGGGTCTAGGACGTAAATTTTTAGGCATTTTGAATATGTTATAAATTATAGAACTATCTATAATAATGTTGTAAATTATATCATACGTTTCCCATGGTTTAGTTTCGTTGTGTATGATAGAGAAAGTAGGGGACTTAGTCCTAACAATGTGTCGCACCGGTCACGCTTGTTAGGTAATAGGTAAGGGAGCCGGGGAGTCACATTTAGTGTATCGAGCTTTGGTTTAGTAAGTTGGGTAGAGTCCTAAGTGTCACATGAGCTCGAGAACCGGTACCCTCTTCGACGGTGCAAAAAAAATTTTTTGATTCATTATTTGTTTGGGTTAATAAATGTATGTGATTATTGTATATGTTTTGTGTTGTTATATACTCATACACCATAAAATAATGATGATTAGAAATATTCTCATTGTAGATGCCATGTGTACGACGCGTTCCCCGAGTTGCTAGGACCCATAGGTAGAGGGTCACACTAGCCGCTTATTGGGAGGAACTAAATAACCTTGCTATGACACCGGATCGGGATATAGTTACTCACGTGACTAGAGTTCATGACTCGATTCAGCGAGATAGTATTTGCCGACGTCACTTTTACCCAGTATCGCAACATAGATTATATGCGGATGACATTACGCAGGACTCTCCTACCCGGGGATCGGCGATTGCTTGGATGAGGTATGGGAGGGTCAAATCGGCCTCAATTCCTACCGAAACCTAATCCGAACTTTCTTACCAATCCAGAGTTAGGCGGACCCTCTTTAGGCCGATGTTTAATTGGGGTCTACTCGTGTGCATTACTCTAGAAATCGCACATGCCGCATCGATCGATGCTATCAATTAGTGGATGGTAGAGGGTGCCTTTCCACGATGCATTCGATACATATTCCGATATGTTAGCCGCACTCGCTTAGACATATGATGTACGACGTAGTAGCCTTCGTACACTTTTGATTACGAAAACCCTTAGGAGGGGAAGTGCTTGTAAAAGCCGATTTTGTATGAAATGCTTAACATATATATATGGAAAATATGTAAATCTTTGTATGTATATGAATGAATTCCATTATATCTTGCTTATAATAATAAAGAATGTTGATATCATAACTAACCTAGATATAACATGACATGTATAAAGCTAAAACATGCCGTCAAGAAGGAACCCGAGTGCGAGAAGGAGGAGAAGGAACCTCCAATGATAACAATGTGAACCAACAAGATGCATTGAATCGTATGTTGGACATACTACAACAACAACAACAAGCAATACAACAACAATAGCAAACCTATACGGAGCAAATGAGACAACTTCGGCTATACGCCAACAACCTCCACCTCTCGCCACCTTAGTATAGGAATGACGTGGTGGAGAGATTCCACAAGATGAATCCTCAAGAATTCTCCGGACGTCGTTAACCCGATGATAGCGGAAGAATGGATTAAATCCTTGGAGGCAATATTTGAGTATCTACACTTTAATGATAATGAACGAGTGTCGTGTGCTATCTTTATGCTAACCACGGATGCCCGCACTTGATGGGAAAGTGCAGGAGTAACGATTAATGTACCCACGTTAACTCGGGAGAAGTTTAAGGAAATGTTTTACAATAAGTATTTCACTCGTCGACGTAAAGGCTAGGAAGATTCGGGAATTTCTAGAATTGAAACAAGATGGAATGTCGGTAGGAGAATATGTATGAAGGTTTGAACAAGGGTGTCGATTTGTTCCATTCATTGATGAGGATGAAAATTTGAAAAAGAATCGGTTTTTAATAGGACTCGAACTCGAGAGTCCGGAGTATGGTAAGGATGTCTACCGCCAATACTTTTCCAAAAATGGTAGACAAAGCACTACGGCGGACGAGGATCGAAGGAAATTTCAAAGGAGATACAATAGAAAAGGCAAACATTCAAGTCCGGAGTTTCTTCCTCTAGGCCATTAAGACGAGCTTCGCCAAGAAACTTCAATCGAGGTAGTGGTCCGGGAAGTGCACGAGATGCCGGATCGACACCATATGCCCCAAGACCACTACCAGGAAGTCAACCGAGACCAATGTTAGGTAACCAATCTCGATGCAATAAGTGTGGGAGGTTTCACATCGGGGAGTGTACACCGGATTTGAGAACTTGCTTTATTTGTCACAAGCAAGAGAACATAGCCTCTAACCGTCCCCAAGTACAAAAACGAGGACCGGAAGGGTACCTGTCCGGGTGTATACGATGACTCAAGAAGAGGCTGATCGGAAGGACTCGACGGTGATTCGTCGTAATGTCTCACTCCTTGGCTTGGTTACTTATGTTTTGATTAATTCCGGTGCTACTCATTCATTCATATCAAAAACATTGGTAGAAAGCCTAGGAATTAAACCCGAAACATTAACGGTAGGATATCCGATAGTAGTCCCTTCGGAGAATATATGGAGTCGACGAGCCTAGTAAAATAGTGTCCAATACGGATTGAGGATAGGAGTTTGGAAGTAGATTTGATAGTACTGGACCTTCAAGATTTAGATTTGATTCTAGGAATGGATTGGCTATCGAAGCACGATGCTCATATCGATTGTTGGGGTAAGAGAGTAGTCTTTGACCTACTCGGAGGTCAACAATTAGAATTTAGGACCGATACGAAGACTCAAGCCATACGGATCATATCGGCCATAAAAGCTCGAAAAATGCTAGGAAAAGGATGTACAGTGGTACCTAGCATATGTGATGGATAGTCTAGTAGAACAAGAGTTGAAGCCGGGAGATATAGAGGTTGTACGGGAGTATTTCGATGTGTTCCTAGAAAGTTTGACTATGCTATCACCGAGAGAGAGGTAGAATTTGAGATTGAATTAGAGTCGGGCACGACTCCAATTTCTAAGACTCCCTATAGGATGGCCCCGAGTGGAGTTGAAAGAGCTAAAGGTGCAACTACGGGAATTACTCGGATAAGGGATTCATACGCCCTAATTCCTCACCATGGGGAGCTCCAAGATCTTGTTCATGAAGAAGAAGGACAATAGTATGCGGTTATGTATTGACTATCGAGAATTGAATCGGGTGACAATTAAAAATAGGTACCCGTTGCCCCGAATTGATGACTTATTCGACCAATTGCAAGGTGCGATGGTGTTCTCCAAGATAAATCTACAAGCAGGATATCACCAGTTGAGAGTAAGATCGAATGATGTGAAGAAGACAACTTTCGGAATGAGATATGACCACTACGAATTCCTAGTAATGTCGTTTGGATTGACTAATGCCCTAGCCGTCTTTATGGACTTGATGAATCGAGTTTTTAAAGGATTCCTAGATAAATTTATCATTGTCTTCATCGATGATATTCCGGTTTATTCCCGAAGCCGGGAGGAGCATAGGGAACATTTAAGAGCTACTTTACGGATATTAAGGGAGCAAGCAGCTATATGCCAAATTCAAGAAATGTGAATTTTAGCTAAAGTAAGTAGCTTTTCTTGGCCATGTGGTGACAAAAGAGGGTATAGCGAGTAGATCCAAGGAAAGTAGAGGCTATCAAAAACTAGCCTACCCCGAAGAATGTAATGGAAGTATGAAGTTTCTTAGGCCTAACCGGTTACTATCGAAGATTTGTGGAGGGCTTCTCTAAGATAGCCGAGCCTCTTACTAACTTGATGAAAAAGAATGTCAAGTTTCAGGTGGACGGATGTTTGTGAGAAGAGTTTTCAAGAATTAAAGCAAAGGTTAGTCACCGCCCTAGTGCTAACCATTCCGTCCGAAGGTGGAAACTTCGTGGTGTATAGCAACGCTTCAAAAAATGGGCTAGGAGTGGTGTTGATGGAAAACGAAAGAGTGGTAGCATATGCGTTCCGACAATCGAAGGAATATGAACGGAATTATCCGACACATGATTTGGAGTTGGCGACGATAGTTTTTGCCCTAAAAATTTGAAGACACTACCTATACGGGGAGAAGTGTGAGATATATACGGATCACAAAAGCCTACGATATATCTTCACACAAAAAGAGCTGAACATGAGGCAAAGAAGGTGGTTAGAGCTAGTAAAGGACTATGACCGTATAATTAACTACCACCAAGGAAAAGCCAACGTTGTTGCCGATGCTTTAAGTAGAAAATCGGTAGTAACGATGCAATTAATTCAACGACCAATAGCAAGGGACTTTCAAAAGCTAGAATCGGAGGTAATTTCCGTAGGCCATAAGAATATTTTATCGGCTTTGATAGTCCAACCGACTCGCAGGAGAGAATCAAGATGGAGCAACGGACGGATGCAAAGCCGATCGAAATAAAACAGAGTATAGAGGCTGGAAAGGAGTCTAATTTTGAGGGGGATGATAAAGACATAATTAAATTTAAGGGAATGTTGTGTGTTCCCTCGGTGGAGGACTTGAAGGAAGAGATACTAAGGGAAGCACATGGAACTCCATACTCGATACACTCGGGAAGCACAAAAATGTATCGGGATTTACGAAAATGTTATTGGTGGCCTGGAATGAAGAAAGACGTGGCAAATCATGCGAGCAAGATGTCGGACTTGTCAACAAGTGAAAGCGAAGCACCAAAGACCCTCGGGAATGTTAAAACCATTGGCAATTCCGGAATGGAAATGGGAGCACGTAACTATGGATTTTGTCATGGGATTGCCAAGGTCGGAGAAGGGGTCGGATGCTATTTAGGTGATTATGGACGGAGTTGACCAAATCAACCCATTTTCTTCCGATCAAGACCACCTACAATCGAACCAGTATGCCCAGTTGTGCATTGATGAGATCGTAAGACTACATGGGATTCCAATCTCAATTGTATCGGATCAAGATCCAAGGTTCACCTCCGTATTTTGGAAGAGTCTACATAAAGCCATGGGCACGAAGCTAAACTTCGAGCACGACTTATCATCCTCAAACCGACGAACAATCGGATCGAGTAATTCAAATTCTAGAAGACATGTCGCGAGCATGCGTTTTGGATTGGTTCGAAAAATGGGAGAAATATATACGCTTAGCTGAATTTGCGTATAATAATAGCTACCAAGCTTCAATTGGAATGGCTCCATATGAAGCATTGTATGGACATCGATGTAGATATCCCATGCATTAGGATGAGGTTGGAGAAAGAAAGTTGCTAGGACTAGAGTTGGTACAAGCAAACGGTCAAGCAGATGGATAAAATCCATCAACGACTAAAAACAGACTCAAAGCGAGATAGAAAAGCTACGTCAACAAGAGACGAAGAGATCTAGAATTCGAAATCGATGACTATATGTTCCTAAGGGTTTCACCGATGAAAGGTGTGCTACGATTTGGAAAGAAAGGGAAGTTGAGTCCTCAATACATTGGGCCATTTCGGATATCGGATCGAGTAGGCAATAAAGCATATCACCTGTTGCTACCATCATCCTTAGCGGGTGTGCATAATGTATTCCATGTTTCTATGCTAAGGAAGTGCGTTGGAGAACCTAGCCAAATCTTTGAGACGAGTTATACCGAACCTTACCCCCGACTTGACATATGAAGAGAAACCGATCCGGATTTTGGATAGTTAAGTCAAACAGTTGAAGAATAATGAGATTAGGCTAGTTAAAGTTATGTGGGAGAATCACGATCGCGAAGAAATGACGTGGGAGCTGGAGGAAGAGATGATAAAAAAATACTCGATATTATTCGAATAGGTCAATTTTGAGGATGAAATTTCTTTTAAGGAGGGGAGAAATGTAAACCTCGTAAAATCCATAATCGTATAAGTGTACGTATCGAGATATTTATATTCGTACGTATATATATAGTATATCGGTTACATACGTGAAAATCGTAACCGAGTCAACATATGTACTTGGAATATGTGGTATGTACATATTTGTTGAGAGTAAGCTGGTGTATGTCAATATTTACAAAAAACAAACGTTGGGTAAATTAGTTAGAAAATTTCTTTTATATGGAATAAGTATAAATTAGAAAAAAAAAGTGCTAATTGTCAAAATTTTAGGAGGAATTCTGAAAATGTAGTTAATTTAATTACCCTTATTTAATCACATTTTGACCCCTACTTTCTACAAATTTCCATTGACCATCACCTCTTCCTCCTTGAAATTTAAACCCATCCTTTCATTAATTTCAGCCACATTTACCTTGCATTTCACCACAAGCTCTTGACACTTATAATGACCATTAAATGGATGAGATTAGATGAGATATTTAAGTAAAAAAAAGGGATAAGGATGCATTTTTTGGTGCATCCCGTAGCTTCCTTAAAGCCAAGAAAGAAAGAGTGAAAGAGAGGGGAGAAAGAGAAAAAAAAAAGGGAAGGAAGAGAAGGGGAAAAAAAGGGAAAAAAAGGGAAACTAAAAGGAAGCCAAAGAGATTTTAGGAAAGTTAATCCAATGTAAGTAGGTTTCATTTTTTTCTTGCTTTGTTTATGCCTCCCATGCTTATTTTATGAGTTTTTAATTCATGTAAAATGTGATTATGGTATTTTTTGATGACTTTAAACACTTGATGTTTGATGATGGATGGTTATGCATGTGTGATGAGAAATGTGCTTTAAGAGAAGATTTATGGATTTTAGGGATGGAAAAACCCAAACTTGGTGTGATTTATTTCAGGCTCTTAGAGTGATTTTTAGGAAAAATGCAAAGCATTAAAGTTGTTGATATATGTGTCTACTATGTCTCTTTAAAATTTCATGATTTTTAGAAATATATATATGGAGTTATGACTGACTTGGTATGGATCGTTCGAATGGATCACCTACTGGAAAAATATTTTATTTCGAAAGTTGTGTGATTTATTTTGGGATCATAGAGTCGTTTTTGGGTAGAACTCAAAGAATGAACGTTGTTCATCTATGTGTCTACTAGATGTATATAAAATTGCATGATTTTTAGATCTGTATGTAAGGATTTATGACTGATTTGGTACGGATCGTTGAATGGACCAGACTACTAGAAAACATTATTTAGTTCCGAAACTTGTGTGATTTATTTAAGGATTTTATAATGATTTTTGGAGCAAAAATTAAAGAATGAAAGTTGTTGATCTATATGTCTAATATCTCCCCTTAACATTTTGTGAGTTTTAGATATATATTTAAGGAGTTATGGCTGATTTGGTAGAGGTTATTTAGGTGTACCACTCGCTGAAAAATTTTTAACCTAAAATAAATGGGCTTGGATTAATGGTAATGGGCTTGGACTTGAGTTAAAATGAGATGGGCTTGGAATTACAAATAAAGTGGACTTAGATTAAAACAAATGGAATTGGGCTTGGATTAAAATAAATGGGCTTGGATTAATGTTAATGGGCTTGGACTTGAGTTAAAATGAGATGGACTTGGATTTAAAAATAAAGTGGACTTAGATTAAAACAAATGGACTTGGGCTTGGATTTAAAAAATAAAGTGGACTTAGATTAAAACAAATGGACTTGGGCTTGGATTCAAATAAATGGGCTTGGATTAATGGTAATGGGCTTGGACTTGAGTTAAAATGAGATGGGCTTGGATTTAATAATAAAGTGGACTTAGATTAAAACAAATGGACTTGGGCTTGGATTAATGTTAATGGGCATGGACTTAAATAAAATAAACTTGGACTAAAATCAAAAGGCTTGGTTTTAAAGTAGATGGGCTTAGACTAACGGAAATGGGCTTAGGCTAAAATAAGTGGACTTAGATAGAAATTAAAAGGACTTTAAAATTTTAAAGAAAATTTATTCTTTACGAGAGGAAATAAAAAAAAAAAAAGAATTGGACCTTCTTTAATTATTAATGAAACTAATGAACAATATTAATGAGCGGAGGTTGTGTTTCCGCTATGAGTACCATGATTGGTATGTGAGCGCCGAGTGAATCCCGAGTGATGGTTGGACCGTGAGTATGGCTTGAGAAAGAAGGGCTGGTACCCGAGTTTGGTTGAATGTGATTAAACATGTCATCATGTACATTATGTGCATTGGGGGTGGAAATAAATTGAGAAAAATCATTGAGTCTTGAATTGACATGGTTTGGTAACCGAATTGAGTAGATTGGGTAATAGTAAGGAATCCATAGTGCGAGCTCTATTTACTAACACCGTTAAGCGAGGGATAATTCCGCTAACCGTGTGCTACAACGAGGGGTAATCCCGTTACGAGCAATAGGTGATATTGAAATCACCGAGAGAAAGTAATAGAGCAAGTAGGTGATAACACGATCACCGAGAGATTGGGCACATGGACTTGCATATACCTAGGGTACCCGGATTAAAATGGATGAAGATATGGGAAACACAATAGCATTGCATATCACGTGCATCACCCTACATACCGAGCTTTGACTCATTCTGTTATTGTATTTGTATGTTGTTCGAGCAAGGGCAAAGTTAAGCCGATCGAGGATGCTACCGGTTCTCGCTAAAAGAGGCTCATGTGTCACTCATAAAAATAGGAATGCTTTTGTGTCATTAAAAAGGGGTATGGGTCTAGGACGTAAATTTTTATGCATTTTGAATATGTTATAAATTATAGAACTATCCGTAATAATGTTGTAAATTATATCATATGTTTCCCATGGTTTAGTTTCGTTGTGTATGATGGAGGAAGTAGGGGACTTAGTCCCAACAAGTGTGTCGCTTCGGTCATGCTTGTTAGGTAATAGGTAAGGGAGCCGAGGGCATTACGGAGGTGGCCATGTTCCCCTTTCTCTATCTCCTTCTTTCTATATTATCTCTCCCTTCCTCATCTCCCTCTCATAGTCCATCGAAAGACTCTCCCTCTTAGGGACTTATATTACCAAAAGCTTGATAAATTATAGCCCGTTAGCCTTGAAGCAGCTTTGTCATACCTCTCCCGATGGAAATCATCAATTTAGCAACCATACAACCTAATAGCTAAATAACTATGATACATATGGAATGCAAATTAATACTCTCCACAATTGAAACAAACTTGGATCGTTCAAGTCCGAAAGTAAGAAACAAACTATTCCAATCTCTTTATCAATGGAAAGATGATAAAATGATTACAACAACACTTTGAATCCTCCAAAACTCCATGAACTTACAAGTTTGATAAGTTAAAAAGATAAACAAAGATTTTAGGTATTGAGCACTACAAACTAAAATAGTTTGATAAGTTCTGAAGTTAATGTAAGAACTTTAAACAAAACTCTCACAAAAAAACTCAAATATTTTTATATTCATCAACTCATTTGTTTACATGGAGAATTAGCCTTGTTTATATAGAACAAAGGCTAAGACACAACATTTAATTATGATTCAATACAAATTGTAACCTCCCATTTAATGACAGCCCCACTACTTGACAACTAAGCCATGACTCTTGGCTTTTGTAACTCCTTGTAACTCATTCTAATCAAGAGACAATAAAAATCATACTTAAAAAAATAAAACCCTAATTTTAGCATGCTCAATTCATGTAATAAATAAAACAAGCCCAAATTACTAAAGTAAAAAATAACACGAAATAACAGCCCAATATCTAAACACATATAACCAAGGCTAATTGGCCTTTGTACTTTAACGAGTTGGATTGATTCAAACAATTTGGGTTGGATCATTGTCTTTATGATTTGAAAATGTTTGAATCATGTTAACAATTTTAAGGTCTTCTTGCATACCTACCCTTGATAGAGTTGAGGTGAGCTTGTTCCTTCCAAATGTCTTCAAGTAAGCAACTTGATGCCTCTTTCATCCTTTTAGCTTTAGCTCTCATCAAAGAATCTTGCTTCTTGATGTTACTTCCAACCATGGCCGAATCATCCCCTTGCTGATTATACCATCTCTTACCTACTAAATCTTTATATATTATACCTAATAAAAGGTAACATACTTATCACATAACCTTTTTCAGCCTTAAATCTTAAGGATAGATAATTCTGCAAGCTAAATATAGCGTCATCAATTAAAAAAACTAATTGAGATAAAGATTATCGCATGAATATCAGTTGCAAGGTAAAGGGAGGGAATATAAACAATTACATGCACTTTTTATATGAAATTCCTTTGGTCTGAAGAGTAGCCTATATTAATAAATATAGTCATAATAACTATCCTAATTAACATAATCAATAATACTATAAACCTTGATTATGTGTATATCCAAAGGGTAGAAAACAATAGCCGAAAATAATATCTCCCTCTCCCTAACCTATAGCTTGTAGGGAACTTTTTACCACCATTGTCTCTTATTAACAATCAAAGTTTATTATGACTAATTGGAGTTTAAAAAACTCCCTCTCCCTTTATCACCTCTCTCACTATTGATTATTGCTTTTATTTCTATTAAGAGGCCTCTTAATTGATGGCTATAATAAGAGACATGTAAAGGCTCCTACAAGGGGATATTGGTTAATCTGTCTCCATCTACTATCGCAAATGCCTAACAAAGAGAGGGGATTATTAGGCTGGGAATGGTCATCAGTTTATGGATTTAAACCTTCTAATGGACCACATAGGAATGATGGGTCACTCAACATAATTTCTTATCATAATTCAATAAGATTGGGAGAGAGAGGTAGACCTACACGTAGAAATGAATAAATGAGGTTGTTTTGTTCATGGTCATATAATGGTATTATCATTTAAATAGGTTATTCAAACGGCCTTAAAATAGAGGTAATGAATTATGATAAGAAATATATCGATAGTCATTACTAAGGGAGATGGCCTTATAATTAACATCATAATAACTAAGGGAGAGGGGCACATAAGAGAGATCCCTTTATAGCTTAGCAAGGCTTGGAATCAACTATGTCTCACATCTTTTGATAATTATCCCAAATAAATCTTTTAATACTATTACACGTTAAGACCTACTCCTAGATAAAAAGATTTTGTCTTACCATCTAAGGGACATGCACTGGTTGGCTCTAGTGCAAACATTCATTCCACTAGGTAGGCAAATGAAAAGGATGTATGCCTAAGTGAAATTGAATAATAGATCGATATACAAGGTCCTATATTAATATTGGAGGATAGAGTGAGCACTAAATAATCCTATAAATTATTGTTAAATGTTTAGTATTTGTACATAATCTAATTAATGAGCACAATATTTCGTGATTACTAATGACCATCTAGTATTCATCGAGGATAGAATGGTTAAACAAATTAATATTTTGTAAAATTTCCATCTTGTAATGGAAGCTCCTTACAAAAATAATTGTTACCCCCTATCCCTATAGGGGACCAAGTTGGCAATAGTTTATTTAGATATTATTTGGATAGCTTCTAATGAAGTGAAGATGACTAAGTGAATTATAATCATTTATTAATAACCTTTATAAATAATAATTATATACACACAAGGAATTTTTTGCTACCATGACCTTGCTATTGGTTGAACTCGTGGTTTCTTAATTCATTATTGAAGGCTAGTGTTTAGGCCTCTTTCTCTTGACCTTTCTTTATCACAAGTTTGTAGGGCTTCGAATACGGTTATAATGGGAAAACCTTTTCATGTAGTTGATATCATAGAAAAGCAATCTAGCCTTCAATAATATTGATTATCAATGTCTTTATCTAGGTACTAGTAACAATTAGAGGGAGAGGTATATCATACTATGAGGAGGCATAGTTATAGATGAAGCATCCATGATTATTCATCATATTAATTGGTCAAAGAGGGAGAGGAGAAAGATTGGTCCATTAGATATTACTCCATTATGATCTTATTCAGGTAAGATATAACTCCATAACTATCCCTCCTAAAAGATAAATTTTATATAGTCTTATATTTGAGTGAATTATAAGATATTGACTTATTAGGAAGGGACATGCTAGGTGACTAGCCTAGGGCCTAAAAATGTATCTTATTGTCACATAACCTTTAATGATAGTGCATTTGGTAACTCAATGGAGGGGATGAAAACATAGATGGATTCATGATAAAAGGTGATTATAATTTGAGAAATTGTATTGACAATTAATTTAGGTATGTGTCATACATGTAGGGCCCTCTATCTAAATTATCATTGTCCCCGTGGGTTTCGTTGTGAGAGAGGCCTAAGAGAGCTTAGTTATATATATAACTTTTACAAATAGAGTGAATCAACCCCAATCATGAGAGTGGTTAATTTCCCCCCCCCCCATGACATTACTAGATATAATGTTGGCAAAGAACTAGATTTTTGTAAAATCAATGTTAAATTATATCTCTTTTACTCTCTCATTATAAATGGAGATAGATATATGCATTTTGGCAATAAATCTTCACCGCTTGATGTTGGTAATTATTCCCCTCTTTGCTATATATATATATATATATATATATATATATATATATATATATATATATATATATATATATATATATATATAGAATATATTAGGAGGAACATTTTTAAGGATTAGGTTTAAATGATAAGTCTCTTAATAGTAGAGACTTAACCTCTCCTTAAATAAGATCCTACCTTATTGAAGATGAAGATAATACTACCCCCTATCTCTTGCAAGTTATCTCATATTATAGACAACAATGTTCCTTTAAATTAGTAGGTTAATATTATCCAAGATCATATTGATTCACTTGGTATTCAAACGTGCAATTTATTAATAAATGAATAAAAAATATTATGACTATTTAATATACCAATTATAATCAATATGGTTCCATGACGTTATAATAGTTGTAACTAAGTCCAAACTAGATAGATTATAAATAATTTAAATAATCAAGTTGAAAATATCTATTTGTATACACTTGGAAAATTCAATCCTCACATAAAGATACGAATGACTCAACTTTGCCAAAAAGATAGCTTCAAGGGAAAATATTTACATGACTACAATGGATCAAGAGTTGGACCATTAGATGTAGGTATTTATGAGCTAGCACTACCATGTAGGAATGTGCTAAGACTCAATCATTATTATTTTAGTAGAGACTAAAGATCTTATTTTCATTTGTTATTCTAATAGTACCTATTGAGAGTAATATAGTTAATTGTGTGCTATATTTCAAAATTCAATGACAATAGCTTTGCAACAGGACAAGACTAATTAGTTAATTTAAAGCAAGTAATTATTGTCATTGAATTTTAATTCCTTGGATATTTACTCTTGGATTATCTATCATATGAGGATAGAAGCTAACCTTGCTTCCTCCCTTTCCTATTTGACCAAGTAGGGTGGGACTATAATAGCTCTAGGAATAGAGTGGGGAGAGAAATCATATAGAAAAGAAATACATGAACTTTTGCAAACCTTATTAATAAGGACTTAAGAATAGTTAAATGACCATCAATGTATTGATATTATAATATTATATTAATTATCCCATATTACCTACCATACTAGTTACCTAATTTGTTAGTTAGTATAATATATTTATGTTGAACTAAAGAGAAGAGATGAACCCTCAAGGAAGACATCACTTACCTTTATAATATTATAACATCTTTCCCCGAATAATATAATCACATAAGAAAATTAATAAGATATGGGCTCCATATACAAATTTAAGCCTCTAATTAGTACTAAAAAGATGTACCAACACATAAGAGGTGCTCTCACATATCTCCCTAAACTCAAGAGATGACTAATATTATGAACAAAGGAGTAATCATAGCTCTTCAACATATAATAGAGTGGACCAATTTTATAAACACAAGAATGAACATGCTTGGACCATCACTAGTTTTAGATTCAAGTCCATCGAGGGAGAGTTAACTAATTCAAGTCCAATCTATTATACTTGCCCCAAACTTCTATTATTATATAGAAGTCATATGCATGAACATAGAGGAGAAAACGTAATTTATTGATAGAATATTCACCCTATCACCCAAATCAATCAATCAAGGTATTTACCATAGATTTAATAATAATTAAGTATTTGACCCATATCTTTTCCATGATAGAATGCTAAAATACTATTTGTGAGAGTGCTAGAATAAGAGGTTTAACACTATATGGAATCCTTCATATTTCCTTTGAGCAACATTATATAGCACTTCATTGGTGTCTAACCTTTGTCAACGACTCTATTGATATTCCTTCATCTTTCCCTCTCTCTATCATGTATTAATGTAATTATAGGAATAACACTCTTCCCCGTCTCCCTCTCTCTAACATTGCTAAGAAAGGAGGTTTCATCTCTCATTTAGACTCCTATATATATGACTAAGATAGGTTGTTAATTCAAGTCAAATATGATAAATCACATTGATATTCAAATTAGCCGACCATATGGTGAGACAATTTATAGTAATGGTGTCTAAATGATAGATGGTCTCATGAGAGAGGGGTTATGTTAAAGTAAATTACCAAACTTGAATAATATCATTATCAAATCCTTAGTCGAATTTCCATGGATTCAGATTGAAAAATCTCCCTTGTATAATGATGGACTAATATGAATCTATTTATCTCCCTCTACTTAAGCCCTAGTTTGTTTCAACTTAGTTGAACTATTATTAATGGGGAGTTACAAAGCATTGGAGGATTAGTTATAGAAGTTAACATTATGGTTTAAAGTGTGGACATGGACATGTAGGATAACCTATATATTTTGATAGCTGAAAGGGAGAGTAAGGTATCCCCAAGCATAATTTTAACTTCTATAATCTCTCACGATGAGTATGTCCACACTTAATCTATATCTAACATACCTCTAAACCAAGGTGTATTTTAATATACTCGCATGTAATTCTAGGAGATTATTTACATGGGAGTCCATAATCAATTATTATATAGGCCTATTTTAATTTAGGCTTAAAATTAAACATAACCTTATAAAAGTAGGCTTGCCTATGTTAGAATTGAGAGGAGTAAATAAGATGGGTTATTATGGAAACTACAATATTCTCTTGAAGGGGATGATAATAGAGTATATTTATAATGACCAAGTATCTCTTCCTTGCTCGTTAATAGCCAGATTACGGGTATAATTTAGTGGTAGATAATACCTTTTCTGATTGTATATGATATTTAAATTGATGGAATTAACCATAATATACGAGTTAATCTATTTAAATAGTTTAGCAATAATCTGGGATATAATGCATGTTTCTACCACTAAATTATACCTAGGGTATAGTTAGTAGAATATAGTATTCAAAAATAGGGTTAATAATGCTATTGGGAATATAATAGCTTACTCATTATTTTATTTCTACTCATATATCCTTATGCCATCCATTTGTTAGGACATATGGATATATGCATGATTCCATGCTTTGATATCCCCCTAATGGGATATCATCCATATAGGTAATTAATATGCAATAAATAGTATCCTAATCTCTACATCTCTCGAGGGTAAAATAATATTGACCCCATAATATCTACCGAGTAAATTATCAAAGAGGTATCCCTAAACTATATCATCATCCCCTTATTTTAGATATTATGGTCTCTTCATAGAAGTATTTAACGAAAAAAAACATCGATATTGTTATGGATAACACTAGGATAGGGATGAATTAATACCCCCTCAAATTAAGTTATAATAGTATAGAAAATATCTAACCATTTACTACCAACTTAAATATTTTGACACTATGGTGGTGACTAATAATCTAATTTTGGTAATATCAGCCATTCATAGGAATCTATGTTTGAACCATAATTTTTCTCATTAACAAATTCTATATTATTGACTAGAATAATTATCTAAGAGGATAATAAAACTCTGTTTGAACCTAAGTAATTAATTTTAAGACCTTTTTATAGATTAATGAACATATAGAGAGTATACAACATAGATATTCCAATAAGTATGAACTATATATAAATCAAAAAAATGTTATATTAGGGGCATAATTATTGATTAGTAATACATATTATCCTATATTTATGAGCTTAGGATAAGTGTATTAGGGGATAGATTTAACACTTGCCTTTAAAATGAGACCCGTAGGTCCAACTTTTAAAGTTTACTCCACGATAGACATATCAATTAATGGTAACCCACTGTAAAATAATCGTATCTTTATTTCATACCTCGTTCACCTAGGTACGAGGGCCATTTTTACTTACACAGGTTTTTAGATAATTGATCAATATTATACTATCATGGATCCTCTTTCAGTATGGATACAATATGTTAATAGCATGGGCCTTCTATAGAGAAGACATAAACTATTCATGAATTGATCATGATACACTATAGTCCATATCATCTTAACCAATAACTCCTCCGATATAATATCTTTCTACCATATCTAAATCTATTATCCATGATAGCATAACATCGATCAATTATGCTAAAGATTGTTACGCCCTTTAGTTATGATACAATTGAAGTTATGTAACTAGGAAAAGATGGCAAAAATTTAAGGCACCCTATTCATATAAACATGAATAGGCCTATTCTTAGGAACACCCATTAGTACTTGATTTTATAAATGTTGGTAATACCTGATTTTGTATGGATGGTTTAGGAGAACTATCTCCACAAGTTTACAGAAGGTACATGTCTTCATCGCTCTTGTATCTTTTGAATAGGGAACATCTCTTTTATTGACAATATAAATATGAAGGGGGATTGCTATGGTTGATAATATAAATATAGTACGCCTTACTAAAGGGTCGCTTTTTTGGTTCCATCATGAACACTAAAAATTCAAGGATAATAAATATAGATAATCTAATATATAGTCTAATTAAATATACCCAATCCTGCCTAGGGTTATTCAATGGTCTTACTTAGACTATATTTATCCTAACAAGGTATATGATAATAACGGACCTCATGAATTAGGAGAAAAAATATTAGTTATATTTTGTTAGGTTGAGATATCATATGGTATATTTGATATATTTTCCTATCTATTCATGGTTATTAGTAAATGAATTTATATGCTAAAATGTTACTATTAGAAAATCCTAGTCATTGTCTAAATAGGGTGCCTTACAATAAGTTTACCTAACATTTGAGCTTGCTATTTGACCTAACTCAAATAGCTCCTCTTCTAATTGATATAATATATCCTCTTAATATAGGTGTAATAGGATTTTTCAATAAGTTTACCTAAAATTTAAGCTTACTATTTCACCTAACTCAAATAGCTCTTCTTCTCATTGATATTATATATAACAAAGTATGACTAAACTTGATACACAATTTATTATATTTCATATTGATCCTATTAACTAAGCTTTACCTGTAGACCAGGCATTTTTCTTAGAGTCACTTAATGTTATCATAATAGGGAGGAATATTTATATCAAAGAGATAACCTATCATTATTAGTAGATATTTTTTTAATATTCCTATTAATTATGGAGTTAATAGGTTAAGAGCGAGGGAGAAGTGCACTATATATATATAGTGCACTTCTCCCTCGGTTGGGACTAATGGCCCAAAATGGTGCCCATTGTCATATATATAACATCCTCCCTAGTTTAATTACCATGTTTCTATTATTGTATTACCGACCATCTCTATTTATCGATTACTCTCAGTAGTAATATTGATTATCAACACAATAATTGAGAGTACACTCTATAGGAATGAACTCGTTGTATTACCCCTCCTTTATCTACTAAACATAAGATTTGGTTTTATAGCTAATTGGAATTTCTTAGATGAAAAAATCTATCTATTATTAATAGTTCAATATTAGTTTAGTAAATACGGGTAAACCAAATTCTATAAACTTATTGACTAGGGATAGTTACCTTATTGAATAGATTGGAGAATAGGTACCCTCCCTCATTACTAGGAATCTAAGAATGGAAACAATCATACTTAGAAGTGATCCCTCTTACTAGGTCATTATCAAGTATCACTGCACGAATCCCATTTGGATAATACCCATATACCTGTTGGCAATATTTAAAATTAAGATAGTCCTTATACTATCTTACAAATTGGTGCTAATTCCTAGGTTAATATTAATAAGGATACCATTTAATAGGTCTACATGAAATGGGTAATTATCGGTAAGGCTATTAAGAATTGGATTGTAACCTTACCTCTATACTATAATATCCTTTAAATAGGTATTATCTAAATGAAGAAGGTTGCTCTAATTAAATACACAATGTAAATATTATATTTGTTAATATCATGGACGAGTTCGGGTAATGATATGGTAATATAGCATTACCTGAATTTATAAGCTCATATTTATGTATTAACGTTTTTGATCAAATTATTGATATCAAAGATAGTTACAAAAGGATTAACATACTATATAGGGACCAATAGGCAGGTTATCATTAATTCATGGGAGATACATACTATAACGACTATTGTACGTATAGTTCTACCGGATAGCAAAAAAAATGATAAATATGGTGAAGATAATCAACCTTTCATCAATTATTCATTTAGGAGAGAGGAATAATTAAGGCCATATGTCAGCACCAACGTAATTAGAATAGATTGATGCCGACTTATGGCCTTTATTATTAATAAGTACTTGTTATTTTCTTTATAACAATCTAGAGAATATTTATTAATGCTAAAAGGTCATTGATATTTCATTATAGCCTATCACTAAGTTCCATCCATGATGTATTTTTCAATAATAGGAACTTAATAAAATAGTAGTACAAACTAGGTCTCTCTCCTTTACACCTTCCTATGAACTAAACTAGGACCACCTCTGTTTAACCCTTATTTTACAATATAAGCATTAAATATGTAACAAGTATTTATTACTCCTATTTAATGGTTAGGAGGGAGGGTAAAATGTTGGATTCACTCTTATGGGTGATTGATACGGGGTTCACTATAAAATATTATCAAGTTATCCTGTTTGATATTGAGAGTATGGAAATACAAACTAATGTATATTAAATATGACCTAATTAAGAGTCATATTCCCTCTTTTGATTGTAAGTATGAACATTATTTCAAATGATATCTCCATGGTGCATCGGAAAATAGTGATTTTAGATATCATTTTCAAACTATGTATTTAATCCTATATTCATTGGTCTTTTACAAATATAAACCGGATATAATGCATGTTTTGGTTTTCTTTTTTTTTTGATATAGTACTATATAGAATGGTATTAAGATACAATTATCTAGGGAGGGCACACTTGTTAGGCCAAACCAATAAATAATTAACAATGATCCAATAGTTAATAGTTAGGGAATAATTCATTTATTGGTCTATGAGTCTATATAATATTTAATTGGCCATAATTTCCAACCCAATATCATTAACTAGAACGGTGAAGTGGGAGAAATTACAATATGGTTCTAAATATAATGACCAATACTTATTTAAACCAATGGTGCCTGTCGGGTATAATTCATATACAAATGAAAGGAATGCAAGTATAGAGTCATATAACATATTTTTAATTTGAGTTTAAATTAATTGAACATAAGGATATGACCATTAATTGGCATAAGGATAATTCAGCTAGTTATCCCTTATTAATAAATTAAATCGATCACTTATATTTAGGCTTAAGATTTTAGAATAAATTAACTTAGTTATTTCGCATCCTCTCTTACGATCAATAACTAGATATAATATATAATCTTGTATAATTTATTAATAAGGGTTATCATAAGTACTCTCATCCTCTTCTATTGATATTATGGTAAGAGGTTTAAGTAACAAACTATTATAGATAATTGATCGATATTATCTTAATTTGATGAGTCACTCAATAAAATTAGTCCGAGAAGAGAACGACATCATCTTAATAGCATGTTAGAGTAATATCCTTAGGAAAGTCATTATTGATTTGGCTATAAGTAATTATATCATATTCTCCAATCTATTTAGAGATATTGTTATCTAAAACATTATACTAGAATTAAATAGCTAATCTAAAATAAGTGTACTATGGTTTACTCGTACTTCTATGAGTATCGGGGTATTGGTTCCTATCAATTAAAAAAGATAATATGCACAAAGTGATTAAATCCTAGGGCCAACTATATAGGTTATGATAGTTTTCACCCCATTTTGTTTAAGGTATACAATATAACTCATATTTAGTTATGGGAAATTATATAGTATTAGTATATAATGAGTAGTCCATCACCAAACCTAAATAGAACCTTAAATTTAGGATAGGGAATGAGATGGATAATTTGATGGCCCAATTTATTATAGTATTACCTAGTTGACGAGCAATAATATCAAATTTCCTACTAATAGCTCTCTAATAATTCCTTTGGGGGTACATAAATAGTATTAGGTTAGTACTATCAAAATTTGATGATTACTAAAACCTTGGTTGGATAGGCAATATCATAAACTAAATATGAGAACTATTTAACCTATGGTAAGTGATGGTGATCGTAAAGGAATATACGTAGTCCAATCAAATTACTACAATCAGATTGAATCCATCGAGAGATTATGTTATCAATAGACAAATCTATATTTTTGATTGCCCTTATAATCTAAATTAAAGTGGTAATATAATGTGTAGATATATTACCAGTTATAAAATATATTTCTAATTATGTCGACTTGGATGATATTATGACCCATGATAAATATGGGTCATAATATGGTCTATACTATAATATCATTATGTTGATATATTAGATGGTAAAATAATTTGGTGATAAATTATGACCATACAAGGACAACTTGTCTAGGAGAGAGTGACAAATTATTTATACCCAAGATAGCTACTTAAAGTTTCCAATCTATAATATTAATCTGTTGGTGTATATAGTAGTAATAAGGTGCCAAACCTAAGGATAATTACGTAAGTCACTAATCCCGAAGATAGGTATGAAATATTTAACTTGTAGATAATATTAAGGCTAATTATACCAAGTTTAGCCAATAATATACTATAACCATAGTTAATTCCTATAGAGGTATATTTTCTAAGGGTTATATGTAGATTTATGACATATATAAGATTGAATATAACTATCCCTTGATACCATCTTTTCCAGGTTAGTTTAACTCTGGTTATAACCGTTATGATAATATATTAATTTATGGTAAATTTCTCTATAAATTAATAGCATGATATATTTTCATGATTATCATTCTCCATGCCCTAATACACTTGAATACGGGTGTAACAATTGGTGTTAATGAATCCTTGTTCATTCCTTATATGCTAAAGGAGTTAGATAAGAGTACATGCTATCTGATAATTTGCACATTCTTTTCCTATAACTCTCTATACTCTTTAAATTATAATCATGAAAATATATCATGCCCTTGTATAGATATCAAAATACGAAGAGCATATAATTGGAGAGAATGATAGAGGCTAAGTGGCCAATTAGTTCCAAAATCGATGAGTTGTCACTTAGATTATATAAACCATATTATATTTAGAGAGAATATCATTTACCCTTTGTAAACGAGTAAAATATACACACATAGATTATCATGTACTCTATTTATACTCCAATTGAATATAACCATTCTTATTATTTACTCTTGACAAGAGGGTACAATATGTTATAGGCTTTTGATTGCTTATCTATTAACCAAGATCATCAATGTATCATAAGGAAAAGATTCTCAATATTAGTTGATCACTAAGAATAGGGGTACTAGTTAATTGATTAACAGTATGGTATAAATCAATAGACTAGCCCTCTTAGTGAATTAATTTCTATAGGATTACAATGTCTTCATAATTTCTATCATTTCTTCCAATTCATTAGGAGAAAAGGAGAGTAGAGCTAGTCTATCGTACCAATTATAATCATACCCATACATGTATGGTTATCATGAATCTCTAGAGATTGTTATGGTTTTAATTATCACTTGAAATTATATATCAAACAGTATGGACTTAAGAGAAAGCTAATGATGGAACCTTCGATCATATTATGGTCCTACCTAAGGAGAGTGTAGTATTAAGCTTATGTTAGTAAATATTCCCATTAGTTTATACTCATTAGTTTTCCTTGATAGTGTACCCTCTATGAAATATATATATCCGCACAATTCTAAATACCCCACTATATTTGAACCTTTAAAATTATATATCTCTATAGGGGTTGATAATCTAGGAGACCACCTGGTATTAATCTATTTAATCATATTTCCATGCCTACCATAATTGGTAACTAAATATTATATTATCATAACGGCTAATAATATACTATTACCTAATATATTTTGGGTAATAGTATATACATATATATTTGGTATATCATTTTGTTAAGTACCCAATTACTGGTGGCCCTATCTCAATATATCATCTATCTTACTATAGTTATAGTTATATTTAGCCATAATAAGGATAATTGGTAATCAAACAAGTCCAGCACTTGTGTTAAGCCCTCCATACATGAGTTTGTTAATCCATAGTCATTTATTACTATTAGCCAACATAATAAGGGGGCCATATATCCCCTATTAGAGAAATAGGAAATCAACCCAAATATATACCGGATGTTAGAGGTGATAAGGGCTCTCAAATATAATGACCCCTTATAACATATATAAGTGATGGTGATCATAGAGGATTATCTATACGAGTGCCCTTATTAGTACCTACTAACAATTATCCTTGATGTAATTTGACAATGATTTTTTTTACTCATTAATCCTAGAAAACGTTTATCAAGGAACGAACAAGGGTTCATTAACACTAATTATTTAGTGGTTGAATTCATAAAACTTGAAGGGATTGAGTAGTTTATATGATAAACACCTATATAGAAGATTGTGGACTTATAATAGTAATATTTGGGGTGTTTACCAAAGAATAAATTATTTTATATTTTATCTCTTAGAAGAGAGAGGTTATTTACCCCTATGAAGTCATCCTTGGTATCATCTAATAATTTTAGTATTTAGGATTAATATGATGATACATGTAGCTTATTGGCCTATTCGTGACTCTCAATTATATTTACAACCCTACTTAGTTCCAATGAGACTATTCTTAATATATAATTATACTATTGTTCTACCGAATAAATAACTATTATTGATTCGGTACACAATTATATCCAATAATTGAACTCATGACCCTATCATCCTGATATACCCTGAATAGTAATGCCCCCTAAATATCTATTAAACTCTAATTTTAATAGTTATTACTACAGAAAATGATAGGGTCCACAATAATTATATCCTAACATTTCTCCTGTCAAGAGGATGGGAGGAACCCCTATTAATTGACTAAGATAAATTTGTATACTAGAGTATTACTTAAAATCACAAGAATTACTAATTATAACGTCATGGAATCATATTGATTATAATTGGTATATATCTTTATTTAGTGGCCCAAAATTATTCTCTCTAGTTCCTATTACCTCCATCTATCTCTCCTTTAGAGTGAACAATTAAAATTTCCATCAATATAGATGATTTCTAAGGATGGTAATCACTTTTGTACTTATTATAGCTCCCTCTTATATCAATAGTTAATCTCTCTTTTATAAATATTAATCTAGTTGTATATGGACAAAATTAGATTATTCTAAATAGGTTGTGTTTAACGTAATCACAAAAAACATCATGTAATTCCCCTAGTTATATCAATAGACTTGTGAGGGATGGATATTTACCATATACTTAATTACCCTCTCTGTGGACATTAAGTATAAGAATAGGTATAAAGAGGCAATTCTATTTGCCAAGGTGTTGTGAGAATATCCAATTATTGATAATCGGTAGTTATTTGATACAAAACTAAGTTATACTAGTAAACACTAGGTAATATACAATTATCGGGCATATTATCACCGAACATCAGATAAGAGTACTTGCCTAATTTAAATTAGCTAAGGTTATACAATAACTATGTATTTAGTTTAGTTCCCATAGTTCTTATCCTATAATAGGAAGGTTAATAGGTAAATTATGGGAATAGTTTATCTAGTTAATGATAATAGTTGATTATCGCCCAAGATATTGATAAAAAATTGGTAAACAATTGATTGATCCTCAAGTAAACAATGTATATGACGAGATTATCCCTATTAAGGACAATTCATGATGGCCTAATGATCTTCTATTAATTATGATATCAAACTTTAGGTTGATGTTTACATTAATATAGAGGGAGATTAGGTATAACCACTCGATTAAATGTTTATAATTACTTAAATGTTAGAAGGACTTATAAATTAGAGGGATCGACCTAATGTAGGCATAATAATGACCCTAATTAGAATAGATTGATGCCGATATATGACCTTAATTGTTAATAAGTACTGTTATTTTCTCTACAATAGTACTTAATTATGCAACAGTTTAGTTGTGCCTCGTTTATTTTACCTTCATGGTATGACCTTATGAAAAAGCTAACCCTCTATAGCCAGATAATTAATTAAGTAACTATAATACAAATAGGAGAAATGGGTTAGGGTTATTAGGTTAATATTACTACTCTAGGATAGTAGTAATATTGACTATAGAGGGTTGAATCGTATCCTTATTATATATCCATCAGATTAATTCTTATGATATACATATATCCTTAAATATAAAATAAGGAGTTTAATGATGGTATGAGTTAATTAGATTTAACCCTAAGGTAAATACCACATAATTTCCTATTTATGAACCATTTTGTTTCAGCTAATATAGTCCATATCTTATAGTATTACCAATTTTGGCACTAGTTAATCACATAAGTATATAGCCTAATATATTCCTTTTGACATTAACTCCAAACTCTATGTATGGACCCTTAACCTTATATCTAATCCACCTATAATTTCATAAACGGGGACCTTTTTAATAATGAATCCTTAGGGAGGATTATATATGGAAAAATTATATATTTTCTATATAATATTCCTACCATGAAGAGATGATTATATGGACTTTATATATACAATAATCTTAAATAATTTAGACATAGTGGAAATAATATTAAGTCCTAGTTAATATATTCACAATAGAGTATTCCCTCTATTGTGAATATATACCATTATATTTATGGTTGAGTGGACTCATTTAGCATTTCTCTTTTCTCAAGAGGAGGGGAGAAACCCCTTAGGTGTTTTCTAATTTATCCTCATACGAATAGAGTAATCACATTCTATTAATGACATCATATATTTAATATACTCTTAAAGATTGACTATTAATACCAACAAATTCTATAATAAATCACTTTTCATAATTATGATGAGTCCTCCTAATGCGTTTAATATCATTCTCATAGGGAAAGTATTACTGTTAATTTTGATATATATTCATGAGTAAACCTTAAACGATTATATAGATGGTTATGATACGGAATACTTTAAGAGATGGGAAACTATTTGTAGAATTAAGAGAAATCATCATTAATAGTAATGGTATCGAGTGATAGTTCTATTATGAGATATTAAACATTAGTAATGGAAGGGTTACTCCATATCATGTTTAATAACTGATCCACCCTTCTATCTCATGAACACCTATAAATGGAATTACTTACCTCAATAAGGGTAACTTTAGAGAATATATAGGTGAATCCATGAACAAGAGTTACTCTACAATTCATGATTGCTAAATGATCTTTTATTACTACTATTATAAATGGCTATTGGAGATGGCATATAGTTATATAATAGGGAATTATTTACACTTATTTAAATGGGCTTTAAGCAATATTATCGGAACAATCAATAGGACCAATGGAGGCCTAACCTTTGGTACTATTCGAATATAAATATATGTATATCATAAGAATTAATCTGATGGATTATTATTAGATAATAAATATGTTATCCATTTTAAATAATATAGTTATTCCACTATATAGGGCCATTAAATGGTATGGACCCGATAAGGGACCTTATATACCCAATATATTAACCCATCAAATTGACTATATGACCTTAGATAATATTAATATAATCTATCAACTGCATATGATCAACCACCCTTGAATATTCTCCAAGCTATTCCTATCATTATCGTCAAGGTGATACCTCTTTCACTAGTGATCTTTTAGTTAAATAGGAATCCTTCTAATACTCCATATTAATATAATTCTCCCATGTCAAATATGTAGACAATAGTTAATTTCAAATACCATCTAAACTTTTTACCTATGATCTAAGGGTATTTTAAGGTAAAACAAATTGATCCCCTCATGGAGAATTATAACTAGAAGAAAGATTAACCGATCTTAATAAGCTCTATTAATTGACAAGATATCTATATATCATATTAGTTATCTATTAAACGGTTAAGTGATATTATAGATTAACCCTCTAAAATTTCGTAATATTACAAATATTATACAATCATGGGACATTACTAAAATATACTCCTATATCTCAAAATAGATGGTTCCGTAACTCTGTATTTTACTCTCGATTGGGGAATAATTCAACCATTCTTATACGGATGGAGGGACATTATACTCTATCACTTAGTTGATAAACATTTTCTAGGATTAACGAGTAAAACAACCATTGATAAACAATCCCACCATAATACTAATATAATTATGGAGGGACATTATATGACTTTTTTATTATAATCTTATCATGGTATGGATACTGATAAATTAAACTATAATAGATAATTAATATTTTACATAAATAGTGACTATGAAAGCTTGTTGACCCATGTATAGGGAGGATATTAGGCATAAGCATAATAATTATTGACCATAAGTGGTCTCCAATGGTAGTTTAAATGAAATAGATACTATTAAGCCTAACCTTATATAAGAATGGCCCAAAACAGTAGTGGAAACAAACATAATATAGACTTATGAAGTTAATATTTATAGAAAGGATTTGAACTATTCTTTTTAAATGTAGGAATCATCTCTCAAAATAGAGTACACCTCATTCCGTCAAAAATTTCCATGATATTATACTATGGACTATCGGGATTATATCCTATTAGTATTAGTTTCTCCTTAGTAATCATCCTCAAATTACTAGTGAATGATAAAGTGTTAAAGATATGGGAAATTATGGTTTGAGTTAATAAGGCCACTAAATTGTACCATTGAAATGAGGCATTCCATCATTTTAGAGGCCAATCATTATCGTTAACCTATAGTTATTATTAAATTTCTTAGGTCTCTATTAGTTAAAATTCCACAATGAGGATCAATCCATATTATGAGTGAATATCTATTCTTATAAGCATTATAGTATATACCGTATAGGAGGGAATAGAGAGGAGGGAGGTAGAGAGGGATATGGGGTTAGGATAAACAACCTCATTATTTCCTATGTGTGCATAGATTATTGACCGAATAAGTATTTAACAATTTTAGGTATTTATAAGGGTTAGTACATAATATCAACCTACCATGCATAACTTATGAATATAACCCAAAGTACATATATACCAATCCCCTACTACCGAGATATATAAGTACTCCTCTATAATAGATCCTCTTTGATCATTTGAGTGATAAATATGATAATAAGGAGAAAAGGATATAGTATATTATTCATAAATATCTTATTCAATCATATCTAATTGATTAATATATGATAAAGATATACCTTAATATTCCTAGATACCTAAATCTTCCCGTTAAGGTTTCCTCCTTACCAATTTATCATATGCATAGATACATGGAAATATTCTTACCCTAAATATAATTATCATATTATAGCATGATAGGGCCTTAGATAATGTACCTTTGGATGAACACTAATGGACGTAATCTATAGATCAACTTATTCGTGTATCATGTTAATACTTAGGCATACCCCATATTATTTATAGGCTCAAGGCACTATATTAGAGAGTGTGCCATCAAAGTTAGCAAGAATGGTATAATTAAACTATTATCATATGATTCCTTTCATGGTAGTTAACATGAACAATAGGAATCATTCCCTCAATTATTAATATTTAATATTTGAGAAGATAGATCATAATCCATGTAGAGTTAATCATAACAATCATCTTAGTTTAGATAAGATCAAGAATTATAGAATATCGGAGGTACTAATACTATTTAGGGTATTAGGGATAATTGGAATATTATTGGTTAATCAAAGTGTACACATATCCTATAGGATAGGTTAATATTGTAACCTATCAATTAATAGTCCAATCATGTAAATCAGTTTCCTTAAATTACATAATGTCATTCTACCCATTATATTGGTTAGAATATATAAATAGGAATCACTCCATCAATTAGCTTGTTCATGGTCTTCCTAGATCTAGTTTAATTGTTCATGGATTCACCATAAAAAATAGTACTCCTAAGGTTATTGGCAAGGGTATTAATATCAAACATATTTAAGATACCGGGAGATTAGGTATAGAAGTATGTACTATTACTCTATTGAAGATGATAAAAATTGGGTCAACCTAATTAGAATAATAAGTCTATGATTATATGAGGTAACATATAAAAGATAGGGACTTTGTAACCATGATATATGCCGTAAACGTCATAATACCGAATGGAGGGATATCTTCTAAATGTATAAATGACGTAATAATATCAAGTTGATAGGATTGGCCACTAATTATATCAAAGGGATATTTTCTGTTACCATAGGCCTATCCAAGCATTATTAGGGAGGATATAATAGAAGAAAATAATTAACATTCTACCAGAATAATCTTTCCCCCATTAAGGACTAATTATGCACCCCAATAAAGGTAACCTAGTTAATTTGGAAAATATATTCTTAGGAATGGTATTATTCACTTCATAAAATAGATTAGTCACCCTAGGGATACTAAAGATTATTCTCGGGGTTTACTTTCCATCTAGTTAGTAATTACCTAAAATATCAAAGACCTAGGCATATAGTAACCATAACTATACTCGCACTATATAGGAGGGACTAACCCTTAGTATAGGGATATATACATTCTAGGGACCTTAACGAGACTAACCCTCTTAAATACCCCTTAGTATAGGGATATATACATTCTAGCCAATAATCTATTTTCCTCAATCATGTTCAAAAGAGGTGTAATTATCATGTGACTATAGTGCCTAAGTGGATGATACTTATACTAGGGACTAATGTGAGGGGGATATTAGAGTTGTCATACTTATTCAGAGGTATAGGCCCTACTTAGGTTTGATATGGTAGCTTTAATACTTATGGATAATAATAATAATAATATATCACATCCCTTGATTCTTTTGAATAGGAAATGAGCTACACGACTTATAGCAATTGGGAACTAGGTAGCCTATAAACGACATCCCTAATAGGGCCTATTGATATCCATAACATGAGTATCATTTTCTATTGGTTCAATTATTATACTCATTCCCTATATACAATGTCATTTATGGTTTGTTATCTAGGTCCCCTAATAGGGGGATTGGGCCATCATAACCTATAATACTATAGGGGATTGTAAAAATACTCTATAATGAAAGATGGCATAGTAACCATCATAGGGTATTAGAATATGATAATTATTAATCTACATTTTTACAAGGATTATAGGTTATTACCAATCTGATAAATCATATAATTAAAACCCAAATTTTAAGAGGAATATTTATCCAACCTAAATGAATATAAACTTAAGGTCCATTTTTAAATGACCATTGTCCATCTTTAAATTCATTTGTCATCTAGTTTAATTGAACTAGGTAACCTAAGCTGTGATAAACCCATGTCCTCTTTATGAGGGTAAATAAGGATAGTTTAAAGATGTGGTCAATAAGTAGGTGAGAGTATAATTGAACATCCCAATAGGTTATAGCTTATTCGGGGAATATAATGTCCCCAAAACCATTTATTGTAAACTTGTCATGTTTATGGGATATAAGAATCTTTCAGAATTAAGGCATAAGCATATATTGGTTAATACCACGATGAAGACATATGGTTACCTATGGTACCTTATCACAAGCTAATAATATAGATTGTCTAAGAATAATTGCATTAGTTGAAGTATTAATGGGCCTTCAATTTGATGGGTCAATTTAGGAGGAACCCTATCCTCACTAGTCCAAGGTATTGATATTTTAGACGATAAGTATTTTAGATGATAATTATTCAAAATTATAGAGATAATTAATAGCACCTTAAATAGGCTAATTCTAATATCAAGGTAAGTAATTCCACTTATAGGTGCTCACTTAGTATATTCTAATAGGACCCTCCTAACTAATTATCTCTCCTACATACGGACACCTTAGTTTAATGTAATTATTCTTATCCGAATAGGCAATCTTACCAAAATTCATAGAAAACTAACACAGGATTTGAACTATGTTATAGTAGGGATATAATTATTGGTAATCCTACATATTGCCATATTTTGAGAATAGGTAACCATATATTATGAGAGTGGGTATTAGGTAACCATATATCATGAAGGTATTTGTATCCAATATTATTAATTCATTGGTATAATGATATTACACTGTATTGGGGTCAACCAATCAATAGTAATATATTATCCCTCATAGGGATACCAATGGCATACATAATGTCAATTCAATGACCCTTATGGAGAGACATAGTTAATATTTAAGTATAAATGACAATTATAGTATTCCATATAATAATATCCTCATATCTATGAAAATGACATTGGGACATTTTTGGGGTAACTAATATTATGAGATAGTACCCTCTAGGAGGTTCATTCCATATATTAACATATGGGTCAATTTATATTGGTGTTAAATCATACTAGTTAAAAGATATAATAGTTTGAGTGTTATTAATGATATAACCACTCTTATTAGATATAATCCCGAGTTGGTAATTTCATTGGATTTCGTTTGTTTTAGCCATATAGGGTAGGGCCATAATCACATTAAGGATTGTACCGATGTATAAGTTGTCACGTAGTAACGTAATTGCGGATAGATAGATAGATGGAGAGAGAGAGATATAATGATGATACCTTAATATCCCGATTAGTCCCGGATATTGGGGTAATTATCTTTTAGGGTAAAGATAAAGCAAAAACTATTAATGGAGATAACAATTATCCTTAGGGATATAAATGGTCAATACACTAGAGAGACATTAACTATTGTCCAACTTGTTCAATTAATTCATCCTTAGGGAATCAATTACTATCAATTATAGTAAAATTCAAGGTTAATTTTTTAATAACAATTATAACATTGAGGTTAAGTTAACCCAAATTAATCATAATAGTTATTCATTACCCATGTATCATCATTACTAGTGTCAATTATAATTCTCATCATACCCTAAAAGTATAATAATTCTGCCTAAACAATTAATAGGGTTAATCCCTAGGGGTAATTTACCCTATTGTTTATACAATGGGTATAAACCTTATACTATTGACGAAATCTGTGGCAAAAAATGGATTAAGATATCATAGTACTAAACATTTCATGAGGATAGCCATGACAATGATATAAATGGTCAATATATTGGATGGACATATTGCTAGTAAGCAACTATTATTAGCATAATTTTCCCCTAATAACTTGATACTGTTATCTAATTAATTATTGTCCAACTTGTTTTATTAACTTAATATCCGGGGTATCTTAATAAACTATTAGTTTGATTAATCCATAAACTGTTATCTAATTAATCGGATACTATGGTCAACATGATTGACAATATATTATCCCTTTGTCTTGATAATATCAGTACAATTAATATATTAGAATGGGCCCCATAGTACTATATTGTCAATCATCTCTTTACGAGCCCCCTAGAGTCCAATTAAAGATTTAACAATAATATTCCAATTATTGGGGATTTAATTCCTCTACTTATTTATTATTAGGGTACGAGTACTATGATAATATCTTTAGGCTAATTAGCATAATCAATTTCACTATTATGAATAATCTTTCCCATCTAGGCTTTCCATTAAATCTAGGTTATGACGTATAATTGGTTATGCTCATAAATAATAGTTTATCACCATAGTCCTCAATAAGTGCTTACATTAAGAGTGGCTGAATGATCTATATTATAACCAAATTCATTCTAGGTTAATAATATCTAGATTATCTAGAGAGAATTGGTTGATAGTAATATAAACTCATATATTTGTAATTATACAATGATTGCCCAAATAGGCCCACAATAGGAATTGATTGAAACATAGTTGTAGTTAACCTAATATTATGATAATCTTGTTAAATAGATTCCATATTTTATTTCCTTATAATATTTAACCCCTAATAGTATGGATGAACAAGTTGGATAATGTCTAATATATTAATTGTACTGATATTATCAAGACATAGGGTAATTATACTTGATTAATTCATGTACTAGGGGTCCTTAAATATTAGGAGATAACAGATTATCCTTGGGTTAAAGATAATGGCAAAAACTATTAATGGAGATAATAATTATCCTTAGGGATATAAATGGTCAATATTTTGGAAAGCATTAATTATTGTCCAATTTGTTTGATTAATTCATCGTTACACCCCTAAGGATAATTGTTATCTCCAGATAGCGAATTATAGGATACCTATTGGAGATACCTATATTGGTGATACCTAGACTAAGAGAGACATGATATATGCATAATTGAGGTATACTCTATTATAAGGAGTAACATAGAGTTAAACTCTATTGGTGACTATGATTAATTAACCATTTAGTTAAATGGTAATATGTTCACATTGGATAAAATGATCCCTATAAATGTTACTACGTAAGGGACTATTACCAATTTTCTGATTATATCAATTAGTTAAATTATAGATTTTTTATAGGGGAATCAAAATTATTAGGTTTTGAAATATAGTGGATGATTTTGCTCATCATATAATGGTTCCTACAATTAATAGTATGGCTGACCCCAATAGTATTGTTCATAAATAGTAAGGGAAAATGTTTAAAAGGTAATATCATGATTATTAGGATACCCTATTAAATAGCTTATTCCCAATAGCTATAATGGAGAGTTTTAAGGACAGTTCATCATGATCATTAAGTATACTATTCTAGAGGATAGTAATCAATAGTCATTTTACGATTTATTCCCCTAATGTATAAATAGTCCGATAAGGTAAAATACCCATCTAGCCCTTTATTGATTAGACCTCGATGTTAGCCCATATCGAAAGGTATTAGTATGCTATATTATAATACCCATTCATTATAGTTATCCTCCAATATACAAGTTTAATATTGAGGAAGACTAGAGATATGGTATTTAGGTACATAGTTGATGCATATATACTTCTACCAATTCAATTAGTTAGTCCAAATTCATAGATTAAGGGTATAACATAATATTCCTAGACTAATTGGCCTATCGAGGAAGAGCCTTTCATCAACTATAATAGAATCAACTATGTAAGTTAATGATCATATGTAACTAGCTAAATAGATATTAGATTACAAATAGGAATTTACCCTTATATTCAGAGGTATAGTTATCATGGTTAATCGAAGGTATAATTTCATTGGTTAACTATATTACATCCTTAATTACCTTATCATCATAATATGTATGGTTATCATTTCTAGGTTAGTTAGATACACTATATATAATTCCGAGATAATATATTATGAGAATCATAAGTATTTTTACCAATAAGAATGAATATAATGCCTAATTATAGTTAAATAGGGGACATTGGTACCATGATTATATTCTAAAATGGTAGGACTACATTAGTATCCTCTTCATGCTATCATATGTGACAACCTAATAATTTACTAGGGTATTGTAATCAATACCTATCAATAATATGATAAGTTACAATATTGAGATCATAACTCCATGTGAGCATGAAGCACATATCTATGAAGAATAAAGCCTATAACTAGTCACATTTAAGCCTATTCTTATGAAATATTACCTTAATATAATAGTTATATTACACATGTTGAATGTAGGGGTATAGGGTATTTTACTAACTTATAGGATTACAAGCTAATGATCGAGGCTTACCGTTTAAACTAATACCTATAGTAAAATAATTATAGGCTTAAGCATATGGTTAAGTTAACAAATCAATATAGAAGCAAATTATCAAATAACCTATTAGATATAATATAGGTTAGGGATTATAATGAGCACCCTTAGAATTCATAGATTAGTATGTTAAGAGGGAATATAAATCAACTTGCTTGATATCATAAATTATAATGATCCCTATGTAGAAAAGCAGGGATGGCCTAACCTATAAATGATGAAAACATATACTTAGTCATAGGTATACTTAATATAAGGATTATTATAAACTTTATTTGGATTCATAGGACACATATTATCGGCACTATAATTATGATATTTACCATGGGCTACTAGGTGTAATCACTTGCTATTACTCTAGTAAAGCCGTAGAGTTATTATTGTTATAACCAAGGGATGATCCCACTTATATCCGACTAAATTATGGGACATAATATAAATATAAACACCATTTTAATGGGACATCCCCTTATTATTCGATGAACAACTATAGTTATAACAGACCATGCCTTTTATCTACTATTTATGAATGTATTACCATACTAGTCCATAATATACCGAAAGTATGCCTTTTAAACTAAGAATAGACTAATGATAGTATTATAATATAATAATTGAGTGCTTATGGGGATACCTTTCTTCTATGTAGTATCCGTGGATTACAAAGCTAATATATTCATTAGGGGGAATATATTAATGGATAACCTATATAACTATAATCATATATATATTTGAGATAGAGTGTTAGGATATCCCCTAACGTATGAAATTCCCAGCACATGCTCCTTAGTTCTTATATGGAGATGATTATCCCTATAATACAATTCAATAATTGGCCTATCATATATATATATTCCAAGCCCTAGATTGATATTATAGCATTAATGATGTGAACCCTATTTATAAAGATGAGAGACCCAATCGCCTTTGTCGCTAGACAACCATAAGAATGCACCCAATCAGGTTTTAATAAGTGGAACCCAACCCGTTACCTATAAGGAGGCAAGTACCGAAGCTACATTGCAATAGAGTGAAGAACGCCACACCCTATGGAGGATGATAAGTTCAAAGACGCCAAAAATATTACAATCCTTGATAAGTCAGATTTAGTTTTCGAAAGAACAAAGGAAGAAAATCCTATCAAATTTACTAACTCTCAAAATTATTATGTTCTTCTAAAACAAAACTAAACCAACCTTTAAATAAGCTAAACACTCTACTCCTAACCCTCAAAGGACTCTACACTTCCTTACCACCTAAGGAGAATAGAAACAAGCCCTAATGGGTTTAAAAGAATATAAAAATAGTAGGGCTTACAACATTGAGCCCAAATTTGATTTAATTAATTAGTTCTAATTATAATTAAGCTAGATATAAAAAAATAGGCCCAATATGATTTAAAGAGTCAAATCTTGGACTTGGATCAGATTAATAAGTCTTAGATCCTGCTCCTATCTTAAGATGACGCCACAATTCCCCCTCGGCCCATTGGAATCTCTTGAATCAGCCCATGGAGAGCTTCTTTAAGCTTTTTAGCCCTAGCTCACATCATTAGACCATCTTTATTGTGTAATGGATCAAATCTTAGAGATGCAAACTTGCCATCTTGAATCTCCATTGGAGACGCCACCTTACTGGCCAATTTGGCTCCTTGGTTTCCATTAATACAACCTTGACTTTCTTTATTCTCATCACTCCCACTTTCCTCCAAAAAATTTATCCTCAAATCTTCATCTTGATGCTCATCATACTCCCTCGATTGGAGACCACTCGTCCTTGAATCTTGTATTAACAAAGTATAAAAAACGTGTACCCAACTTGCAAAATATAAATAAATAATGGCTAAAAAAATTTGGATTTGATTTAGTAAAGGATATATCGTTAATGATTCAACTTATATGTATAATGAACCTAATAGTTAATGACAATATGAGAGAGGATAACCATTTTCATCAACCTATCTAACGCAAAAATTGTTACTAATATGTATATATGATTTATTCTGGCCTATTCTTAAAATGATGAGGGACTATCCCACCGTTAGTTATCCCAATATATTATCAATAGTTCTTATTATTTACTACTAGCAACCTTGTTAATCATAATCTTTTACTCACATCTTTTACGGTTACCTATTAAGATTATCTTAATAAAGTAATCCTTAGTCAATAACACTCGAGGTGTGGGTTTCTATTACGAGTTCACATAACTAATACTTATTAGCCTATGGTTACATAATGGGTATATCAAACAATTTTCAGGGTATGGGAAGTTACCCAAGTATGTATAATCTATAGCATATAAAGGGATACCAAGGATCCAATTAATTCATGAATAATTTACCAACTATATTGAGTAAAGGGAGAAGGACTATTCGGAGTGGGATACTTAACATGGGGATTAATAACCTTAACTCATTCATGAAATACACATTGATATTTACCCCTTGAACTTATTTTTGCATAATGTTTAATGTATAGGATGGATATTGACTATTTATTAAGTTGAATATTTTAAGTGTCGTGACTATTAACAGAGTTAATATCAAGGGATATGACAACTCTATTGTGGTCATCCTTAATATCCATTTGAGCTTGTATTTCTTTAGATATACTTTTATGTGCAATACCTCATGTGGTTAGGTAAATTGAATCACCCTTTGCATAGTTCCAAAGGACAATATTGCCTTTGTATAGTAATGGTGATGACCCCTAATAGGTGGTCTAGTTATTGTCTCCTAATTTTCTCGAAGAAATATATTGGGTATCCACTAAATGTTTCCCAAGATGTTTGCTTCATGTTACACTTAATGGCTTAAAGGAAAGATTTGAGCCTTGATTATAACAAAAACTCTATTGTGGATAGATAGTAATCGCATCATAAATTATATAATTTGAGGTTGTTTATGGACGTATAAATAATCAACCATCTTAATTTAGCAATATAGGGCATACCTTATGGGCACTATTTTGATAAATATCTAATAAATAAGCATTTTATGATAAGCTATAGAAGAATACATTAGAGAATATGTATAATTTATTATTAATCACCTCATAATATCTCTATAGTAAAGGTATATGGCCTAACTCCATATGAAATTATGCCCTTTTCCAAGGTGAGGGAAATATTGGTCTATAGTTGTGTTTAATACTCGGTGATCGAAATAAACATGAAAATATCCCTTGTCCAATATCCCTATTAATATGGTGAAGCAACAAAGTCTCACTAAGTAGGGATTTTTGTAGATTAATTATTTCATTACCATAGCCTTAAAAGAGGTGCCTATAAATGCTTTATAATGATTATCCCTATAAGTGAAATTTCCATTAGGTTGTGGTTGGACCTAAAGATTTCACTAAGGTCTCTCCATCATACTAAACTCTCACTTAACATCACACTCGCCTAAGATGTTTACCCCTATATAATCAATTAGCGGGTTACAAATTAATTTAAAAGTTGAAGTATTGGAGTAATTCACCTTTTCTATAGAATTCCCTTTCTTTATCTCCCTCTCTATATTAATATGTAATCTGTTGATTCATTATATTGGGATAAATAGAGGGAGGAACATTTTAGGCAGTACCCACTTGATAGAAGGAAAAAGTTCAATTTATTGTTTATAATATAGATGACCACATATAGTTTGGTCTATCCTTAAACTAGACTTTTTAACTAATTATAGTTGCTACCCTTTGCTATTATTTTATTAATAAAGCTCTCCCAAGTCTTATTGAATTTTGTGTACAATTTATTATATTAATTGACCGTAGGAAATTGATTAGTGCAATTATGATATTCTATACCCACCCATTTTGAAGAAAATCCAACTAGGCACATTGCAGAGGAAACATGGAAAAAAGATATTAAAGATTTCACCTTATTTGATTTACAAGCGGAAAAGGTAAGTTTATTGGAATTAATTAAAAGATGAAGAATAGGAAGTAAATAGTATCGTTTTCTTTATTAGGAAAGATTTCTTTCGGGAGGGAAAAAAAATCTAGATGCTTTGTAATTATGTTGGCAAAATCATTCAGCATTGATTTGAAGAGATCTCGATCGACAGAAAAGATTACATGTGATCATTAACCTAAGAGGAACTATGAAATTTTATTGAATTTTGTGTACAATAAATCATAATTGGACCAATATTCCTATAGCTCCTAAGTCTTATTGGCCACTGTCTCCTTACCAATATAAGTTTGAACTTACCAATATTATTTTGGTGAATATAGACCATCCCTCTATTATTATCTAATTGGTACTCTATTTGGTGAGAATAATCTTAGATGAGGGGTATAACTTACAAGAGTCTTTCCTTTTAACCCAAATTCCCCATGATAGATACGGGATATCAAAAGCTAAGCTAAAAAACCATCCTCGTCTCATATAGCTTTTACTATTGAGAGACATAAGATGGAAGTGACTATCTCTATATAGTGTGAGTAGGTTATTAAAAGATACATGTTGCCTTTAATTGCCCGTGTGAAATATATTTGGGAGATACCTCTTGAAGATGGAATCTCATTAAATGTTTTTCAACCTTGGTAAAGATGGAATCTTATATCCACACGAATAAGTATGGACTATAACGAAGAATGTGAACTATGTCTAAAGCTAAGTCCTTGATAATAAAGGGGTTATAACCTAAAATAATTACTTAGTATAAGATTATTATGATTGTTTAACCAATACATAGATCTACTCGTAGGCTAACTATTTTGGGAGAATAACCTCTCCCCTCAATCTAACTATCTTTATTAGTTAATAAACTATTTATTAATATAGCAAGTTTAGCAAAGTTGGCATGATCCACTATAATATTTAGTTCTTTGACCATATATTATGGGTAACCATAATTGATTATCAAATAGAGGTCCTAAAATAAGTAACTCAATTAAAATTCCCTTTAGTTATTCATAATAATAGTAAAACCCCTTATTGAGGCTTAATACATCCAATATATTATTTTCAAATAACTAAGGGAGTTATAAATGACAATTATTCACTTATAAGATACCTTTATGAACAATATCATAACTAATTGAATGTATTAAGTCAATTCCCTTAATCATTGGAAGTATTAAGGCTGGTAAATTATAATTAAATAATTATCATTTATAACTCCCCTAGTTATTTGAAAATAATAAATTGAATGTATTAAGTCTTTTACTCGTAAAATCACTCATTTTCTAGCCTATAATCTATTGATTATCCAAGAGTGAACTAACATCCTATTGATAGACTTATTGTTTTACCATATCAAAAAGATTGTAATAATATAGGCTTGTCTCAACACAAACAAGTAAAACTATTAAGGGCCGGAGAGGCAATAACAAAATGTATTATGGGTAAGGCTACCAAAAATTTTCACTTCCTCAAACTCTAATGAGTAATTGACCAATCAACTTAGCCTAGGTTGGATCCAATCATGGGAGATTTCTATAGACTTATTGACGATGTGTTTTTGCCAATCTATATTTACAAGTCGATGGGTCAATTAATCATTAGAGTCTGCGGGAATGAAAATAGTATAAGGGGATTCGAGTTGCCCATGAGAAGGGGTGACCTATTATATATGATGGTCCAATGTCTATATCATCTATAATATATTTTCATGGTTTTATATTGAGTCGAGTAAACCGATTTTATTATCAATCTCGATAGTAGCATTAAATATAATATACTATCTCCCACTAGACAAACATAGGGACCAATCCTAATAGTCTCTACCCATGGCTAATGCATCAATTCTAAATCCTTATTCTTATCTAGTTTTAAGAATTAGCTATCATATGAATAGGGAATATAGTCGGATGATAACCTAATTAACTATCATGATAGGACTCGACTAATGGTCTCATATAGGGTTATCACAATCTAAATTAGAATATTATTCTATAAGACATTACAATATTATGCCTCCATCTTAGTCAACCTCCAATTAAGTTATAAAGTGGAGAGAGAAAACCCGAGCATGGATGTCCTCTCTTGATTAGATTTCAGTCTATTATTGGCACGGATATAATGGTTAGAATAACATTGACCTTAGTCTCGCCTATCCCTATCTTCAAATATCGTGGGGGAACCACGAATATGTGAACTTAATAGATAATTCCTATAAATGAATCCCTACAATATCATTAAACTAGATTTATAGCAAATGTCCCAAAGCCATTTATTGACTAAAAAGCTAAGGATGAATGTCAATGTTATTCTAATCAATAACTATGACATAAATTGATTCTTGGGAGAATATATCCCTAAATAAATACCCATTCTAATATTTAGTTAGTGTCTCTATTATCATTGTTGATAATCATGTTATGTCATACCAACTCCACATATTGTATTACATGTTTAGTATTACCAATATAATTCCCCCACCACATTCTAATTTCTCACTCTTGAATATTCAGTCCATACTCGGGAACATAATAATATAGACACCTTAGTCAAATATCGATCTAATATTTAACATTGTTAGCTCCAATGGGTATTAGCTAAGGAATATTTCAATCTTTCACCTCTATTGCAGGTCATCCTCCTATCTCTCTTTTGAATATATATATTGTAGCACCCTAACCTCCCTTACCAATTACCTAAGAGGCGTGGTCGGTTCGTTACGGTTTAGGGACCAAAGTCCTAAATTTTACTTTCCAAATACATATCTAATAAACAATAAAACATGAAGCATAAAAACTCATACCATCAAATTTACATGGCGTTAACGGTTACAAAACTTACAAAATCTCGGGATCATTACAATCAAAATAGATTTCTATATTTATCGTGTTACACATGAGCCTTGTTCTAGGAGGAACCGACATCTATATTATCAGCAATCTTATCGACTTTACTTGTCATGGCATGAAATAAATATAGAGTGAGCCAAAGCTCGGTAAGTTGGGTGATGCACATCATATGCAATGCTTTTCTAATTTTCCCATCATACTCATATATTTTAATTCTAGGTACCCCGTGTATTAGCAAGTCTACTCTACTGGTGATTACCGAATCACCTATTGCTAACAATAGAACTACCCGTCGATTTAGCCACTATTAGCGAGAATCCATTGTCTAATAGTGCAATCACACATTAGATTACGCACATAGCTAGACTGCTAATACCCATTCATTCTAGTTAGGTTACCAAACCTATCCATATAAACCAATTCTAAATCCATTGACTTTTTCTCAATCTGTCCTCATGAATGCACATGATGCACGTGATGTTACATTTACTATATTAACATAGCAAGGGTGCCAACCCTATATTGTCAAATTAGTCCAAGATCTCACCCACACGGGGTTTCGTATATTTCTTTACTTCTTATCGCAATGTTCACCCCGAAAGGGTTAAGTATCGACAATTGGTATTTATCATGCCATGGACTTAATTGGCACATGGGTATTTGCCTTTTGTTTAATTTAGTAAGTCTGATTACCATTTCAGTCTACACTCGGTTTATGTGGTTACTCACATTTTGGACTACCTTAAAACATGCTAAGGTAAAATTCTCCCTTCTAGCCCAAATTTAATACTTTTAAGTCGAATTTAACTTTTAAGTCAAAATTTCGATTTTTGTTGCAAACTTGCCTTTCAAATTTCAATTTCTATTCCTATCTCGGGCCTAATTGGTCCATTAATTGTCAAATTCATTTAATGGAACCCAAAACCCCATTTTTCTTAAGTTTGGGCCGAATGGATCTTCTTAATTTTGGGGGAAATGTTCTTTGGTTTAATATAAAGTTTCCTTTTTATTTCAAATAGCTAATCAAACCTAAGTAAAATTTAAGTCCTTAAGGATCAAAAAGGTTCCATCCTTCCCATTTTGGTCAAAAATCACCTTAGGAAAAACCCTAAAATTTAATTTCCCTTTCTTCCCATTTTACTTTGTCCAAGTTCATATTAATCCTAGTTTAGTCCACCAAGTTTCGGTCAAGTCTCCCTTCCATTAATCACACCCATCAACACACAAACTTAACCATGCACAAGGCTTTCCAAGCTTTAAAAAATCACACCAACCATCCTTACACATTCCATAATAACAATCAATCATATGCCAACCAAGCATAATAATACCAACACAACAACACAACACAACATAATTGGAAGCTTAATTAATTACATCAATTTACATGGAAGGATCAAATAAATGGCATAAATAAAAACCCACTTACTTAGTTTAGGTTTTTTAAGGATTTCCCTAGCTTTTCCCCTTTTTTTTCCTTTCCTTTCCTTTCCTTTCCTTTTCTTTCTCTTTTGCCATATGTTTCCTTCTCTCCTTCACAATCGATTTTTCTTCTCTCTTTTGGTAGCTACGGGTTTGCCAAAGTTTTTGCCATTCCCTTTCTTTCTCTCTCTCTCTCTCTCTATATATATATATATATACACATTCCATTTCCTTGCATTAAGTAGGTCTATATGTGTCTTGAATTAATTAGGCAAGGTGTAAAGCAATTGGTGAGGCATGGGGGCAAGTGGCGGGTTTGGGCTTAGTCAAAGGTGAGTTGGTTTCCAATGCATTAAATGATGGCTTAGGTGTCTAATTACTTGCTAGGGATGATGGTTAGGCTAACTAATTCCTTTAAGCTAGTTTAGTTCCAGTGAAAAAGTCCCTTAAACTAGTTTAGTTCTAGCAACACACATACACATCAAATCTGTTTGTAGAACATGTATTACAGGGCAACCTCTTATCAAGTAGCAACGTCCCACTTCTAGACATAATTAAATCCTATACTTTTTATATTAGAAACTAGATACATTAATTCAAAAAATATCTAAAAATTAGACTAAAATACGAAACACATGATTAATAACATAATTTTAAAGTTTAAGAATCAATCTATCCAATAGTCATTCATCCAGACCAGTATGTACTAAAATAGGAATAACTTTATATGTATAAACCTAATAATAAACATATTTTATAGAAAGGTATTTGAGACATATATAAACAACTTTTATGCTTTAAGCTTCACCCGAAAATCAATCTAAGGTCCTTGAACAAGCCACACAAAATTCGGACAGAACCAAATTCTCAAGAACACTGATTTTGCATACTTGATTCCTCTAACAGTTAAACCATCAATCTCAAGCAAAATAGAGTTCATTTAACAAAAATCATACATTTCAAACATTAAGTTCTTATGGTATCGTTCTCACTTGTATGATATGTTCCAAACAATAAGATAAATTGTTCAAAATTTCATTCCATAACTCTTCACCTAAACACCTAGCATGTTGTCATCCCAAAATACTAACATGGCACACAAACGCAATCACACCTTCACTTAGTGTGTGTGTGTGTGTGTATTTGAATTTTCTAACCTCTACATATCTATGACGGCTTTTCACAGGGGTTACATATATTATGGATATCTTTTACCCCTATTTGATACTATATTGTAGGCTTTTCATTGATCATCATTATTAGGTATAATTCAGCCCTAGCATTCTAAGAATATTTAGTTTGATACCCTCAAACAGTCATGGTGACTAATATCACTTATTCTAATATTAAATAGGGAGAGGTTGATTTATTCAAACTAAACGTGTAAGTCATATTAGAGAATGGAGATACATTAGTGCCCTCAACATATTATCCGTAATTTATTGTAAATAGTATATTTTGAGTTATTTTAGTGGTCTCTTTATTGTAATAGTATTAAGGCATGTCGGGGCACTAATGTATCTCCATTCTCTAATATGACCCTATCTAGGATGGACACATCTTATCTCTTCCAATATCCCATATATTTACTTATGGATTTTGATACCCTCTTAATCATTAATTTTTCTTGGGTGATGATAAGAGAATATCATCATCCATGGAAATAAAAAACCTAGTAGAACATGACTTGCTAGAATATTATCATATGTTATGTACATTGCCTCTTTCTACTGTGGAGGGATCACAACCATTAAGAGGGGTTTTTCAATATAGGGATAATATTAATTGATAAGCCCATTATTTAACAAGCTAAATCATCTAATTGAAACTAAAAAAAAACATGTTTCTCTCTCTCTCTCCTCTCTCTCCCCCTATTCTAATAAGTTATAAGTCAACAAAGGGACTACCAACCAACATCAAACTTGGTCCAAAATACCGATTTTTTAATTATTAGAATTCCCATTTTAGATAAAATGGGAAATTGTTTCCTAATTTCTATTAATTTCATATCATTAGGACTATTAAAGAACCAATTTATGTTTTCATAACTATTTCCCAATGAATCAAGAAGCCTTTAACCTAAGAGGTGGCCATGTTCCCCTTTCTCTATCGTCTTCTTTCTATATTATCTCTCCCTTCCTCCTCTCCCTCTCCTAGTACACCAAAAGACTCTCCCTCTTAGGGACTTATATTACCAAAAGCTTGATAAATTATAGCCCGTTAGCCTTTAAGTAGTTTTGTCGTACCTCTCTTGATGGAAATCATCAATTTAGTAACCATACACGCTAATAGCTAAATAACTATGATACATATGGAATACAAATTAACACCCTCCATAATTGAAAAAAACTTGGATCATTCAAGTCTGAAAGTAAGAAACAAACTATTCCAATCTCTTTATCAATGGAAAGATGATAAAATGATTAGAACAACACTTTGAATCCTCCAAAACGCCACAAACTTACAAGTTTGATAAGTTAAAAAGAGAAACAAAGATTTTAGGCATTGAACACTATAAACTAAAATAGTTTGATAAGTTTCAAAGTTAATGTAAGAACTTTAAACAAAAATCTCACAAAAAAACTCAAATATTTTTATATTCATCAACTCATCTGTTTACAAGGAGAATTAGCCTTGTTTATATAGAACAAAGGCTAAGACACAACATTTAATTCTGATTCAATACAAAGTGTAACCTCCCATTTAACGATAGCCCCACTACTTGACAACTAAGCCATGATTCTTAGCTTTGTAACTCCTTGTAACTCCTTATTGTAATCAAGAGACAATAAAACTCATACTTAAAAAAATAAACCCTAATTTTAGCATGCTGAATTCATACAATAAACAAACCAAGCCCAAATTACTAAAGTAAAAAATAACACGAAATAACAGCCCAAGATCTAAACACATATAACCAAGGTTGATTGGCCTATCGTAACGAGTTGGATTGATTCAAACAATGTGGGTTGGATCATTGTCTTCATGATTTGAAAATGTTTGAATCATGTTAACAATTTTAAGGTCTTCTTGCATACCTACCCTTGACAGAGTTGAGGTGAGGTTGTTCCTTCCAAATGTCTTCAAGTAAGCAAGTTAATGCCTCTTTCATCCTTTTAGCTTTAGCTCTTGTCAAAGAATCTTGCTTCTTGATGTTACTTCCAACCTTGGCCGAATCATCCCCTTGCTGATTGATATCATCTCTTACCTATTAAATCTTTATATATTATACCTAATAAAAGGTAACATACTTGTCACATCACCTTTTTCAGCCTCAAATCTTAAGGAAAGATAATTCTACAAGCTTAATATAGCATCATCAATTAAAAAAACTAATTGAGATAAAGATTATCGCGTGAATATTAGTTGCAAGGTAAAGGGAGAGAATATAAACAATTACACGCACTTTGTATATGAAATTCCTTTGGTTTGAAGGGTAGCCTATATTAATAAATATAGTCATAATAACTATCCTAATTGACATAATCAATAATACTATAAACCTTGATAATGTGTATATCCAAAGGGTAGAAAACAATAGCCGAAAATAATATCTCCCTCTCCCTAAACTATAGCTTGTAGGGAACTTTTTACCTCCATAGTCCCTTATTAACAATCAAAGTTTATTATGACTAATTGGAGTTTAAAAAACTCCCTCTCCCTTTATCCCCTCTCTCACTATTAATTATTGCTTTTATTTCTATTAAGAGGGCTCTTAATTGATGGCTATAATCAAAGACATGTAAAGGCTCCTACAAGGGAATATTGGTTAATCTCTCCCCATCTCCTATTGCAAATCCCCAATAAAGAGAGAGGGGGTTATTAGGCTAGGAATGGTCATAAGTTTATGGATTTAAACCTTCTAATGGACCATATAGGAATGATGGGTCACTCAACATAAGTTCTTATCATAATTCAATAAGATTGGGAGAGATAGGTAGACCTACACGTAGAAATGAATAAATGAGGTTTTTTGTTCATGGTCGTATAATGGTATTATCATTTAAATAGGTTATTCAAATGGCCTTGAAATAGAGGTAATGAATTATGATAAGAAATATATATGTAGTCATTACTAAGGGAGATGGCCTTATAATTAACATCATAATAACCAAGGGAGAGGGCCATATAAGAGAGATCCCTTATAGCTTAGCAAGGCTTGGAATCAACTATGTCTCACATCTTTTGATAATTATCCCAAATAAATCTCTTAATACTATTACATGTTAAGACCTACTCCTAGATAAAAAGATTTTGTCTTACCATCTAAGGGACATGGCTGGTTGGCTTTAGTGCAAACATTCATTCCACTAGGTAGGTAAATGAAAAGGATGTATGCCTAAGTGAAATTGAATAATAGATCGATATATAAGGTCCCATATTAATATTGGAGGATAGAGTGAGCACTAAATAATCCTATAAATTATTGTTAAATGTTTAGTATTTGTATATAATCTAATTAATGAGCACAATATTTCGTGATTACTAATGACCATCTAGTAGTCACCGAGGATGGAATGGTTATACAAATTAATATTTGGTAAAATTTCCCTCTTGTAATGGAAGCTCCTTACAAAAATAATTGTAACCCCCTATCCCTATAGGGGACCAAGTTAGCGATAGTTTATCTAGAAATTATTTGGATAGCTTCTAATGAAGTGAAGATGACTAAGTGAATTATAATCATTTATTAATAACCTTTATAAATAATAATTATATACACACAAGGAAATTTTTCCTACCACGACCTTGCTATTGGTTAAACTCTTGGTTTCTTAATTCATTATTGAAGGCTAGTGTTTAGGCCTCTTTCTCTTGACCTCTCTTTATCACAAGTTTGTAAGGCTCCAAATACCCTTATAATGGGAAAACCTTTTCATGTAGTTGATATCATAGGAAGACAATCTAGCCTTCAATAATATTGATTATCAATGTCTTTATCTAGGATACTAGTAACAATTAGAGGGAGAGGCATATCATACTATAAGGAGGCATAGTTATAGATGAAGCATCCATGATTATTTGTCATATTAATTGGTCAAAGAGGGAGAGGAGAAAGATTGTTCCATTAGATATTACTCCATTACGATCTTATTCAGGTAAGATATAACTCCATGCTAGGTGAATTATAAGATAATCTTTATATAGTCTTATATATGAGTGAATTATAAGATATTGACTTATTAGGAAGGGACATGCTAGGTGATCAGCCTAGGGCCTAAAAATGTATCTTATTGTCACATAACCTTTAAGGATAGTGCATTTGGTAACTCAATGGAGGGGATGAAAACATAAATGGCTTTATATAAAAGGTGATTATAATTTGAGAAATTATATTGAAAATTAATTTAGGTATGTGTCATACATATGGGGCCCTCAATCTAAATTATCATTGTCCCCGTGGGTTCCTCTATGAGAGAGGCCTAAGAGGGCCTCATCTAGCTTAGTTATATAAATAACTTTTACAAATAGAGTGAATCAACCCCAATCATGAGAGGGATTAATTTCCCCCCATGACATAACTAGATATAATGTTGGCAAAAACTAGATTTTTGTAAAATCATTGTTAAAATATATCTCATTTACTCTCTTGTTATAAATGGAGATAGATATATGCATTTTGGCAACAAATCTTCACCTGCTTGATGTTGGCAATTATTCCCTTCTTTGCTAAATATTGCGCTTATACGGGTGTATATATATATAACAAATATATTAGGAGGAACATTTTTAAGGATTAGGTTTAACTGATAAGTCTCTTAATAGTAGAGGCGTAACCTCTCCTTAAATAATATCCTACCTTATTGAAGATAAAGATAATACTAACCCCCTATCTTTTGCAAGTTATTTCATATTATATAGCCAACAATGTTCCTTTCAATTAGTAGGTTAATATTATCCAATATCATATTGATTCACTTGGTATTCAAACATGCAATTTATTAACAAATGAATAAAAAATATTATGACTATTTAATATACCAATTATAATCAATATGGTTCCATGACGTTATAATAGTTGTAACTAGGTCCAAACTAGATAGATTATTAATAATTTAAATAATCAAGTTGAAAATATCAATTGGTATACACTTGGAAAATTCAATCCTCACATAGAGATACTAATGACTCGGCTTTGCCAAGAAGATAGCTTAAAGGGAAAATATATACATGAGTATAATGGATCAAGAGTTAGACCATTAGATTTAGGTATTTATGAGCTAGCACTACCATGTAGGAATGTGCTAAGACTCAACCATTATTATTTTAGTAAAGACTAAAGATCTTATTTTCATTTCTTATTCTAACAAGTACCTATTGAGACTAATATAGCTTAGACCTAGTTAATTGTGTGCTATATTTCAAAATTCAATGACAATAGTTCTGCAATAGGACAAGACTAATTAGTTAATTTAAAGCAAGTAATTATTGTCATTGAATTTTAATTACTTGGATATTTACACTTGGATTATCTATCATATGAGGATAGAAGCTAACCTTGCTTCCTCCCTCTCCTATTTGACTCGGTAGGGTAGGACTATAATAGCTCTGGGGATAGCGTGGGGAGAGAAATCATATAGAAAAGAAATACAACAACTTTGGCAAACTTTATTAATAAGGACTTAAGAATAGTTAAATGACCTTCAATGTATTGATATTATAATATTATATTAATTATCCCATATTACCTACCATACTAGTTACCTAATTTTTTAGTTATTATAATATATTTATGTTGAACTAAAGAGAAGAGATGAACCCTCAAGGAAGACATCACTTACCTTTATAATATTACAACATCTTTCCCGAATAATATAATCACACAAGAAAATTAATAAGATATGGGCTCCTCACACAAATTTAATCCTCTAATTTTACTAAAAAGATGTACCAACACGTAAGAGGTGCTCTTACATATCTCCCTAAACTCAAGAAATGACTAATATTATGAACAAAGGAGTAATCGTAGCTCTTCAACATATAATAGAGTGGACCAATTTTATAAACACAAGAATAAACATGCTTGGACCATCACTAGTTTTAGATTCAAGTCCATCAAGGGAGAGTTAACTAATTCGAGTCCAATCTGTTATACTTTCCCTAAACTTCTATTATTTTATAGAAGTCATATGCATGAACATAGAGGGGAAAACGTATTTTATTGATAGAATATTCACCCCATCACCTAAACCAATCAATCAAGGTTTTTACCATAGATTTAATAATAATTAAGTATTTGACCCATATCTTTTCCATGATAGAATGTTAAAATACTATTTGTAAGAGTGCTAGAATAATAGGTTTAACACTATATGGAATCCTTCATATTTCCTTTGAGCAACATTATATAGCACTTCATTGGTGTCTAACTTTTGCCAACGACTCTATTGATATTCCTTCATATTTCCCTCTCTCTATCATGTATTAATGTAATTATAGGAAAAACACTCTTCCCCATCTCCCTCTCTCTAACGTTGCTAAGAAAGGAGGTTTCATCTCTGATTTAGACTCCTATATATATGACTGAGATAGTTGTTAATTCAAGTCAAATATGATGAATCACATTGATATTCAAATTAGCGAGCCATATGGTGAGACAATTTATAGTAATGGTGTCTAAATGATAGATGGTCTCATGAGAGAGGGGTTATGTTAAAGTAAATTACCAAACTTGTATAATATCATTATCAAATCCTTAGTCGAATTTCCATGGATTCATATTGAAAACTCTCCTTTGTATAAGGATGGACTAATATGAACCTGTTTATCTCCCTCTACTTAAGCCCTACTTTGTTTCAGCTTAGTTGAACTATTATTAATGGGGAGTTACAAATCGTTGGAGAATTAGTTATAGAAGTTAACATTATGGCTTAAAGTGTGGACATACTCATCGTGTATAAATATGGACATATAGGATAACCTATATATTTTGATAGGCGAGAGGGAGAGTAAGGTATCCCCAAGCATAATGTTAACTTCTATAATCTCTCACGATGAGTATGTCCACACTTCATCTATATCTAACATACCTCTAAGCCAAGGTGTATTTTAATATACTCGCATGTAATTCTAGGAGATTATTTACTTGGGAGTCCATAATCAATCATTATAAAGGCCTATTTTAATTTAGGCTTAAAATTAAACATAACCTTATAAAAGTAGGCTTGCCTCTGTTCGAATTGAAAGGGGTAAATAGGATGGGTTATTATGGAAACTATAATATTCTCTTGAGGGGGATGATAATAGAGTATATTTATAATGACCAAGTATCTCTTCCCTACTCTTAATAGCCAGATTAGAGGTATAATTTAGTGGTAGATAATACCTTTTTTGATTGTATATGATATTTAAATTGATGGAATTAACCATAATATATGAGTTAATCTATTTAAATAGTTTAGCAATAATCTGGAATATAATGCATGTTTCTACCACTAAATTATACCTAGGGTATAGTTAGTAGAATATAGTATTCAAAAATAGGGTTAATAATGCTATTGGGAATATAATATCTTACTCATTATTTTATTCCTACTCATATATCCTTATGCCATCCATTTGTTAGGACATATGGATATATACATGATTCCATGCTTTGATAGTCCCCTAATGGGATATCATCCATATAGGTAATTAATATGCAATAAATAGTATCCTAATCTCTACATCCCTCGAGGGTAAAATAATATTGACCCTATAATATCTACCGAGTAAATTATCAAAGAGGTATCCCTAAACTATATCGTCATCCCCTTATTTTAGATATTATGGTCTCTTCATAGAAGTATTTAACAAAAAAAAACATCGATATTGTCATGGATAGCACTAGGATAGGGATGAATTAATACCCGCCTCAAATTAAGTTATAATAGTGTAAAAAATATCTAACCATCTACTACCAACTTAAATATTTTGACCTTAAGGTGGTGACTAATAATCTAATTTTGGTAATATCAACAATTCATAGGAATCTATGTTTGAACCATAATTTTTCTCATTAACAAATTCTATATTATCGACTAGAATAATTATCCGAGAGGATAATAGAACTTTGTTTGAACCTAAGTAATTAATTTTAAGATTTCTTTATAGATTAATGAACATATAGAGAGTATACAATATAGATATTTGAATAAGTATGAACTATATATAAATAAATAAAAAACGCTATAGTAGGGGCATAATTATTGATTAGTAATACATATTATCCTATATTTATGAGCTTAGGATAAGTGTATTAAGGGATAGATTTAACACTTTCCTTTAGAATGAGACTCGTAGGTCCAACTTTTAAAGTTTACTCCCTAATAGACATATCGATTAATGGTAACCCACTATAAAATAATCCTATGTTTATTCCATACCTCGTTCACCTAGGTATGAGGGCCATTTTTACTTACATAGGTTTTTAGATAATTGATCGATATTATACTATCATGGATGCTCTTTTAGTATGGATATAATATGTTAATAGTATGCCTTCTATAGAGAAGACATAAACTATTCATGAATTGATCATGATACACTATAGTCCATATCATCTTAACCAATAACTCCTCCGATATAATATCTTCCTACCATAACTAAATATATTTTCCATGATAGCAGAATATCGATCAATTATGTTACAGATCGTTATGTCCTTTAGTTATGATACAATTGAAGTTATGTAAATAGGAAAAGATTGCAAAAATTTAAGACACCCTATTCATATAAACATGAATAGGCATATTCTTAGGAACACCCATTAGTACTTGATTTTATAAATGTTGGTAATCCCGATTTTGTATGGACAGTTTAGGAGAACAATCTCCATAAGTTTACGGAAGGTACATGTCTTCATATGGAAAGATAAGTTCTAATAGCCCAAAATACATTTTTTAGATATATATTATCATATCGGATATTAGTGCATTTATATAAGAATAGGTTGTAATTAGGTATCTTCATAATACGTAGTTGCTAGCATAAAAGGAGATATGTGAATTATGATTTAGGGATGATTAAGTTAAAATGCTTAGAGATATGCCTTGCTATTACCCCATTTCCATCGGTTGTATAACTATGGGTAGGTTATTTAGGGTATAGTTCTAACATATACATTTATATGGGGTATTTTGTTTATAATCAACTCCTACTCAAGGTAAAGGTTTATAGACAATGATCCGATAAAGTTTACTAAGCATTATAACCCAATTGCCCATATAATTGGATATAAAATATTTGACCATTTTGTTGCTCTAAGTATGTTTTTTTACTAATATAAATCAGGTGAGAATATATCATTCCCTTACTTTATATATCTACCGATGTATATTTAACCAATATATGAATATTGCACTCGGAGGGTTAATATATCAAAGCATGGATGATATAAATTCTTTTGAAATGTATTAAGCCCAATCATAATGTGATCGAGTGTTAATCCAACTATGTGCATTAATCCCCTAACTATCAAATAGGAGTTGATTTTGTTCGATCGATAATAAAATTAGTGTGGTATAGTTATAGATGACGCATCTCTTAATTTAGGATACATGCAGCTTTTTCACATTAGTCACTAGGCTATATCAACATGGAATCAATTAAATTAATCCTTATTCTAACCTCTCCCCCTTGGAACTTATTACCAACTAATATCCATGTATACATACGAAAGTCTATGATTTGATAAGCATATAACTTGATTCAACCAAGAATAGGTTAATTGGATATGTTGTCAATTCAAATGACATTATACGAGGAATTGTTGGAAGGTTTGATAGATATCATAACTGAGGGGGATATTAGATTATCTTCTAATTGGTTAGTAATAGGACATCTCCATTACATAATACCTTAAATTTTAAGCAAACTCATGAATACGATAATAGGGCAAACATATTACTCTAGAGGTTATCTTGATATCAATAGTTTTATGCTCAAGTATGATATTACCCTAGTATAATTATCATCCATGTTAGTTCACCAATAATCTTAGTAATGACATTTTATGATCAATTATTTGATAGTTAGGGGATTATGATATGTGAACCTTCGATTGGAGTGATATTGTTCACATGAAGCAATAAATTTATCCCTAATAATCTGGCATATATCGTAATTGGTAAGCCATAATTGAGGACTAATATTACTCATTTATGGGGTGTATTATGTCATTGGTGTATTTTTAACATCAACCTATCCGATGCAAAATGCGAGATATGATTGTACTAGAGCTATAACATTATGATAATGATTCGGAGGAGGCTTACACATCGGTAGGGTAGTTAATGATTTTCTTAAATACTATAAACCCTCTATAATATAAACACAGAGATATAATATCAGTCAAAATAGTCAATAGGGAAATATGATTTATGGTCATATTTATCCCGAACAATAAACATCTAGTAATGAGAGAGGGTACCTATTCTCCAATACATTCAATGAGTACAAGAGAAATAAGGGCCCCCTATTATGTTGGCTAATAATAATAAATGACCATGGATTAACAAACTCATGTATGGATAGGAAATTATAAGCCAATGCCCTATTAATGATAATAAACACTCGGATTAATTGCTAGTTGATATTAACTATAGGCTAAATTGGTCCACTCATAGTAATATACTTGACTAGTAATAACCCATACACTGATTGGCATTAAAATTTGGGTCCTCAAAGTTAACCCTTAGGAGATATATGAGTCGACATAACGGAGGGTACTATCACAAGAGGAAGATATGGATATTCTTCGTAATTGTAGATAATGGATTCCTTAGTTTATCCCTATTTTTTCTATTGAGATAATTAGCCTTAGATAAGAATAATATCTATAATCAAATATTATAAGACATAGGGAATGTTGGGTAATATAATTAGGACATACTAAGGAATTTATGATCACTAAACCCCGATAAGGGCTATATTACTACAACGTCAAAATTTAGTGATGTTGCCTTATAGTCATGACCTAAACTTACGATAATGGAACAATTCCCGAGAGAGGCTCGATAACTAAATTCCATATTATTGAGTTGATATATCCATGTAATATCCCAATGAATATCTTTTATTGGCTATACCAATTATGACGTTGTAGTAATTTCAAATGGATAGAGATAGGGAACATATGCATCACGGTGCTAAATTCAATCATATTCTATCTGAAAGGACAATCTATTGATAACATAGGGAGATGCTTAGAATTCATCTCTTTGGATACTATGGAGATATTTGAATAAGGTATATTATAATACTTTCCCTAAACAATGCCATAGTATTCAACCCGGTGCCAATTAGAATTGAGTATAATAAATTAATCCTCTTCAAATTAATAGATAACATTAAACACAATAAGGAATTAGATATTTAACCATATATCCATAAAATAACCTACTAGTGAGGGGGATATTAGAGGTGAATTCAATAGGGGAATCCCTCCTTATGGTCCTTACTTAATATAATGCTTATGAACCATGCTAATTATATCTCCTATCTATGAGGGTTATAGAGCCTCATAGATGGGGTATATGTAGCAAGATGAGGGTTAATCTATTAATCCCCTCAAAGATATCTCTTATAGATGGGGTATATAGGACCTTATTAATTAATATTTTGGGAGAACTATCTCCATAAGTTTATAGAAGGTACTTGTCTTCATATGAAAAGATAAGTTCTAATTACCCAAAATACTTATTTTATAGAGGTATTTTACCTTATAAATATCTCATCGTAAATATTCAATGAATCAATATTCGTATATGAGTACTTTTATAGTCCTATCCGAAAGGACAATCTATTGATAACAAAGGGAGATGCTTAGAACTCATCTCTTTAGATACTAGGGAGATATTTAAATAAGGTATATTACAATACTCTCCCTAAAAAGTGCCATAGTATTCAACCTAGTGCCAATTAGAATGGAGTATACTAAATTAGTCCTCTTCAAATTAATAGATAGCATTAAGAATAATAAGTAAGAAGATATTTAATCATACATCCATAATATAACCTGCTAGTGAGGGGGATATTAGAGTTGAATTCAATAAGGGAATCCTTGCTTGTGGCCCTTACTCAATATAATGCTTAACCTATCTAAGGTCCATTCTTCTATTAATGTTATGATATTTACTATGAACATATCAAATATAAACTCCATATTCTAACATATGTGTTTGATATCAACTCTAACAATACCCTTATTTAATTGGGCTAATCTCTATACCCTCCGAGGGAAAGATAGCTCATGCTTGAAAAATTATGTCATTCACATGCATTTTATTTATGTCAAATCTATCGTCCCAATAGGGGAGTATTCCTTATAGTTTATATTAGTTAAACTATTATCTACTTAATAGCCATGAACTATAGGAAGCTACATTATATAATCCCATGGAGAGTACATTTGTATAACAAGGGGACCCATACATACTACAATGAGGCATTAATAAAAGTTGATTAAAATGATGAGGGGGGTGCAATTATTCATCAGAATAGTTGCCTTGCCAAAATGTACATTCACCGTATAGAGCTGGTTATATAGAGTACATAAAAATGTCAATATTTTTGGAATAAATATATATTGAAATACAACCTAATATATTAGTGTCTCAATGTAATAGTTTAACAATGGTATACTTATATTATTATCTATAGCCCTTTCCTATAGCATATTAAGCTACTAAATATTAGGACCATTTAGTACACGGACGTTAGAAATGATAATAATATAAGTATAATCTAATTGGCTACCCAACTAACATGTCCATAGATTTATGGGGAAAAATACTCGGGTGAGAAAACTATATAATATTAGGATGAGCTATCTCCCTAAGTATATATTATAGGTCACTTAATCGACTATATATTGGTTATGTATTGGTTATAAGCTATCATTCTAATATTCATGGGCCCTAATAACCATTAAAGTATTAAGGATCATGATGCAATTTTCTCGATAACTATGTTAATTCATAAACATTATAATATTTCTTAAACTATGATATGGCTAATGAGGTATTAAAGGAAACATACTAAGAGTTAACCAAATATCTCTTTACATGCATAGAACATTTCTAAAAACTCTCCTATATTTCTATCTATTATGCCCAATGTATATTGTGTGACCAATAATAGAGGACCCATAGTTTAAACTAGGTAGAGAAAAATTGCATTTATCATATTGTATCTTTTCTCGATATCATTAAGAAGTAAAAATATTATAGATGCTCTTAAAAAGGAGGATTGTTCCGCTAAAAGCTTACAATACACCTAAAAATGAATTATAGGCCCATAAAGGTAGATGTTATACTACGCTAGTTCCTTATAGCTAATCAAGAATCCCATAGAGATACTATTGGATTAGTCATAATAGAATTAGTGTCATGGGTTGGTTTAGAGGTATAACATAATATAATAGATAATTAGTCAATTTGTAACGCCCCCACCTTAGTCATATTTCTACTACCCAAGTAGGGTACTCGGACGAAGCCCGTTACGCTGTCATACCCTAAACTCTAAGTAGTTTTCTTATGATATTCTTAGAATTTTAATAGGACATTACGTATATAACTCCTAAAGATAAATTTTACATAACATAATTAAATACATTAATAAAACATTACAGGCGATATTCAATTTCTCACGAGCTCCATACCCCAAATTTATAGACAAAATAAAAACTAATATATGGTGCCTCACATGAGCCGATTAGGAGGAGCCAGTCGCATCCGTACCAACTTGTCTTTTTCTCGTCAAGACATAAAAAAAATAACAACGAGGTGAGCCGAAGCTCGGTAAGCGGGGTGATGCACGTGATATGCAATGTTATTTTGACTTCCCACCATACTCATAAATTTTAATCTCGGGTACCTCGGGTATTAGCCGATCTACTCTATTTATCATCCCGGTGATCCACGAGATCACCTTCTCGCTACAACGGAATTATCCCTCGTTGTAACTACGTTAGCGGGAATCCATCGTCTAACAAGGTGCAAGCACACGACTTGATTTCATCCAGATGATCCTCGGATCATCTTCTGCTACAACGGAATTATCCCTCGTTGTAACTACTATTAGCGGAAATCCATCGTCTAATAGTGCAGGCACACGACCTAGAGTATTGGACTACTAATACCCATTTATTCTAGTTAGGTTATTAAACCTAGATGTATAAACTATTTCTCAATCAATTGACTTGTCTTAAACCACTCACTATGCACATGATGCACGTGATGACATATTTAATCATATTCAACCAAATTCGGGTACCAACCCTTCATTCTCATTCCATACTCATGGTCCAACCCACACTTGGAATTTATCCATTGCTCCATACCAATCATGATACCCACAGCGGAAACACAACCTCCGCTCATTAATATTGTTAATTAGTTTCGTTAATATTTAAAAGAAGGTTCAAGTCTATTTACTTTAATCCAAGCCCATTAACTTTATCCTAAGTCCATTGACTTTATTCAATTCTATTTTATTTAGTCCAAGCCCATTTAGTTTATTTCAAACCCATTAATTTTGTCCAAGTCTAATTCTTTGGTTTTAGGGTTTATTACCGGGCAACTCCTAATCGAGTAAATAATTTTCCAATTTTAGAACATAATTAAATCTTACCCATTTTATTTTAGATAATAGACATATTTATTTATAACATTTCCAAAAATTAGGTCTAAATACCAAGTACACAATTAATTATAAATTTTTGAAACTTAGGGAGCAATGTGCCTAGTAGTAGTTTGTCTAGAGATATCCATACTAAATTGGGTATAACTCTTTGTACACAAATCCAATGACCAAGAAATTTTAAAAGAAGTTAGTTGAAACATAGATGAACTTTTATGCTTTAAGTTTCACCTAGAAATCGATCTAAAATCCTTGAAAATACACCCCACAATTCGGACAGAATTTACTCTTTATTGACACTAATTTATTAGTTCATTCCAAGCAAACTTTAAACATGTTTTAGTTCACCTAAATTTAGTCCAAGTTCAATCCAAACCATCACCACATACTTGGACATTTTCAAAACATCATAAACATCATAAATCATCACAACAAGGCTTCCATACATAGATTTATCCTAAGCATCAAGCATATAACCATTGAAAATTATTACAACCCATGAAATAAACACTAACAAAATAACTTAAAAAAATAATTTAAGACATTAATCAGCCAAAAAAAATGAAACCTACTTACCTCTTTTAGGGTTGATTATAGTTTTCTTAGCTCTTTTTCTTTCCTTTTTTCCTTCCTCTTTTTCTTTCCTTTCCTTTCTCTCCTCGGTTTTTCTTCCTCTCTTTTCTTTCTTGCCTTTTCTCTCTCAATTTCTGGTACCTACGGGTTACTAAAATTTTTATCCTATTTTAACACTTGCTATATATATATATATATATATATATATATATATATATATACTTACTTTCATTCAGCTACAAGTGTTAAAAATTAATGGGATAAGGTGTAAAGGTTATGGGTGAGTCATGAGGAAAGTCGGTCGCTTTGGAATCCATAATGGGTGAGTTGGCATTAAATTCATTTATTGCATTTGCTTAGGTGTCTATATAAAATTTAGACTAATTAAAATCATTAATTGACTTATTTAAAGTAACTAAAACTACTTTCTTTCATAAAAATTCAGAAATTTCCATTTTAAAAAATTTGGAATTTCTTTTCCCCCAAAATTCCAGCAGTTGTTTCCTCCTAACCCATCTATACTAAAATGTGCATAACTCTTTCTATATGTATCCAACAATTATTCAATTTTATGGAGAGCTATTAAACACATAGAAAAACAAATTTTATTCTTTAAGTTTTTCTCAAAAATCAATCTAACAGCATCAAATAAATCTGACAAGATTCGGGTAGATTCTTCTCCCAAAATTCCAGCAGAATGCATTCGAAACAACCCTCACTATAATTGGTATAACTCTTAATCTATAGGTCTAAATATTATAAAAGTTTATACAGATCTAGTCAAAACATATATAAACAACTTTCATTCTTTAAGGTTGACCCAAAAATTACCCTAAAGTCCTCAAATAATTCACCAAAAACTCGGGCAGAATATAGTCCTTAAAACACCGATTTTGCATATTTGATTTCTTTAATAATTAAACCATTAATCTTAAGAATAATAACTTTAATTTAGCATAAACACATATTTCAAGCATTAATTTCTCATGATGAAATGATAATTATGCTTACTCTTAATATACATATATATAGAATTATTCTGATACACGTCGCGTTACGGATCGGGGTTTTTACGGGGGTTATACAATTTTTCTCTAAGATTGGTTATCCTAGTCTAGTATAACATCTACCTAATGAATAATCTAGCACCATCTATAGAGTATGTACTATAGGAACCTATTTGTCAATTTATATCATGGAGTGACAATCCCAAATATTACCAATTGGATCCCTAATATTCACCTATTAAGGATATTATCATTAATCTCTTATTTTGTCAAACTAGATCATCTCTTGTAATGATAGTTCAAGATACTTACCATTGGTATTAAATGTTAGGGACCCTTTTTAGATAATTATCATAGCTATGTTTGTGGTGAATACCTGATTGTCCCAAACCTTTTGACCTTGGTAAGTCATGTGAATATCCAATTTCGGGATGTATCACCATGAGTTTCTCCATCTCCCTATAGCAAACCCTATAAGGTATATATCACTTTTGGGATATAGCTTAGATAATTATTTAAAGAGATAACTAATTCACCACAAAATTCCACATATATTTAGATGACGGCAAAATGTTTTTCATTCTCTCCCCATCTGCCACTTTATCGTATATATACTAGGAATAACAATTCTCTATTATAATATTCCTAGTCCCTTATAACAATTTCTCTCAACCTATTATTGAGAGCCATAGATATTATGCTAGTGATATCTCCCTAGTCCCTCTTAATATGGCTGCCATTATCCTAGGGATGCATCATCCCTCTAGGCTAATATATGATCGTATCCCCAATTTGAGTTATTAAAGGATTGGCATAATAACTATATGAATGTGCTAATTATGACTATTATGATAACATTGACTCCAAGTAACTTTCTAGATGAACATTAAGAAATAGCTATAACCATTTAATCATTAAGGGAACATTCTTGGAGATAGGGTAGGAGAACATATAGACCCAAACATCATCATTCCCCCTCTTGCCAATGTAGAAACACTCCCTATTTGTATTATCAATGATAGACCATCAAAAAACCTTCTCTCCAAGTTTTAGTTATTCATCCGTAACTTAAACTTATGGTAAATGTTATCCCTTTGGAGTCCCATTCACTCATGAATAATAGTTATTATAACATTATTAATAACTATTATGAGTGGAATTTAAGGTGATTTATCTAATTAAATTATTGATATTAATTTGTAGTTATCCTAAAGGAATACATCATTAAACAAACTAATCAACAACCATAGTTATATCTTAGAGTCAAAACCATACTACCTATCCTTCTCTCTCTAACCACTCTTTCTCTCTCTCTCTCTCTCTCTCTCTCTCTCTCCCACCTTTCATTCACTCATTTACCTCCCACCTTTCTCTCTTACTCCTCTCTCTCTCTCTTTCCTTCTTCCTCTCCCTCTCCTAATAATTTTTATTTGAGAGAAGAGACCTCCTTTCTTCATGGCATAATTTCTCTTCTGTTAAGTGGTTATTAATCTATCATGGGAGAGGGAACGAGAGAGGAAGAGGAAGAGATAAAGAGAGGAATGATAGGGAGAAGAGGGAGGTAAATGAGTGAATGAAAGGGAGAGAGAGAGAGACAAAGAGGGAGAGAGGGATGGGTAATATGGTTTTGACTCCATGATATAACTATGGTTGTCGATATATTAATAACTAATTACAAGTGCCCTATATCATGACCAATATTGGAAGCCCATTGGATGGATACCTTTATTAACCAAGACATTCATTCATTAGATAGGACTTCCTTGATAAAAACTCTTCCCTCATTTCAATATGAGCATCACTCTAATTTCGAGGTTTATGACTTAATTCTTTGAGTAAAATGCTAGGGTTGACTATTTATCTTGTTAGGAGCAAAAGATAGAGCAAAATTATAAGACTATTACATAAAAATCACCTAGGGAATATTATGTAAAATAAATGAGGTGTCCTTATGGGTGCTTAGATTGAAAGCATGGGCTAGGGACAAATTTTACTTGATATAAATGGAATCCTCCCTATCTCCATCTCATTATATCTATAAAGCTCAGTAGAATGATGTAGACATGAGCCAATACCATCTTAGTGGTTTTGTATTAAGTGGGATTATTCTATTTAACCCCTTCATTTATCAGGTGTTGGGATTATCTTAGTAATGGCATTGGTTATATTTGTATAATTATTTGGAGAAGGATAATGCAACATTTATAATAGGTTAAACTAGTCTTTATAATGCCAAATGATTAAGGACATATTCAAAGGATTAATCCTTTATGTCATAGAGGGAGGAGTAGCTAATGGTTACTCCCTCAATTAAAGTAAGTATTCTTATAAAGGAGAGAGAGGGGGCAATAAATCTCTCTAAATGAAGGGGTTTGAAAGTTACAATAGGAGTACCCATTGGAGAAAAACATTCCTAATGTGAAAAACTTATCAAGGTTTGGTAGATTATAATTGAAAGGGTAGCCCACCATTAAACTATTCACCATCATCAACCTGATTTTATAAATAGGATATCTCCTTAGGAGTTGATTATATTGATGCACTTGATTATGCCTATCTAACTTGTAGGCTTATGTCAATTTAAGAAGAATGTGTGGGATTTTAAAGAGTGTGGGATCGATTATACCAACTCTTTGATAGGGATTGATTAACACATATCGGAGAGTGTTTGGTATAAATGTGATCTAGTTGAAGACTCCTATACGTTATTTCATCGAGACATCTTATGATAGATCATTCTACTAAAGGATTATAACTTTTTAAGATTATTATGAATGATAATTATATCGGGCTCAATTTATGCTTTATAGATAATCCTTAGCTACCATATTAATAGTTTATAATACCTTGTTATTATGCTCTCAAGGAGATTTAACCAATTCCTATAGTTAATCATTGACACCCAAGAATAGGGCTATAACATGTTGTTAAATTGGATATATTCCATTATAAACATTCTCTTTCGATTAGTTTATCCTTAACTGTAGGCTAATCTTATATGGGATTAACTTGTACTTCTTTTGACAACACCCTTTTGCCACCAATCTGGCTTTGTATGTGTGTGAAACCTCATCGAGAGAGGTTGGATATATGGACAATCACTTATGGTGATAGATTGGTAATCGACTAATGCAATATGGGAGATAGGTATAAACCATAATTGAATAAGGAGTTGTAGATAGAATAGCCTTAAGGGGAGAGGGGAAGAGGACTAAGATGCATACCTTATGGAACTCATTTTCCAAAATATGAGATAGGTCGCTACATTACCAACTTTTAATTCTGTCTATAAATGATTAAAGCATTAGTGATAATAACAAATTGTGTCACATTGATCATACAACCATTGATAATCCTTTACTGCATCATGTTAATTTTATACCTACTATTAATAGCCTCACTCATCTAGGTACTCCAATAATGTCTACCTTCTCCCTTAGCATAATTGTTATTCGTTTGGCATGACTTATACTAAGACTGGGTTAACATAGATCAGAATGAGGGAAAACTAATGAGAGAAAGAGGAAGGAGTATATTCAATAAAACCTTGGCCAATTCACCGAGAGGGAGGGAGTATATTCAATACAGGGGTTATTTTCTATTGATAACATAGATGGATCACTTATGGGATGCACCATCATAATATTCAATTCATACTAACAAATTGTTTTACACAACAAGAAAAAGAGGGACTTGTCTCTCCTATGGTCAAATAAGGAGTTATTGTAATTGGAAGAGATGGTTTTAATTGGTATTTATTTAAAATAGTCCTATGCAATTCTAAAGAATGGGCATATGCCTCCCTCCACCATAGAGAGGAGATATTTTAGATGGTTCCCATATTAATTCAAATAGTCCCTCGATATTGTAAAGGGCTCCTAATAGAAATGGTTAATATGATCACCATGAATGGGTGAATAATATTATGATAATTGTTATAAGTGTTATAAGGCCAATAATGAAAAGGTCATCAACGTTTTTTATAGGATGGTCATACAGAAGTTGATGTTTAGTTGATTCATATATAGAGCACCAAAAACGATCTAATTTTAATCAAGTGGTATTATGATTGATTATCTCCCTCCAACTAGTAAAATTTTAAGCATTTTTTCTAATGCATGGTTGGCCTATATAAAGAGAAAGTGAGACCAACATATTAATCCTATATTAGGTCACTATCCTCATTAGATAGGAGTTACAATACTAGTATTATGACTATTTAATATACCAATTATAATCAATATGGTTCCATGACAGGGAGAATAATTTATAGGTCCTTATGATGATGATGAGGATAGGGTTAATGAATCATTTAATTAGTTTATCCAGCTTGGTAAGTCGAATAAGAGAGAAATGTCAAGATACTGATCATAACATATATTATGACAGGAGTTATAAATAATCATGAGGCCAACATATTAATCCTATATTAGGCCATTATCCTCATTAATACTGGTATTATGACTATTTAATAGACCAATTACAATCAATATGGTTCCATGATAAGGAGAATAATTTATAGGTCCTTATGATTGTGATGAGGATAGGGTTAATGAATCATTTAATTAATTTATCCAGCCTAGTAAGTCGAATAAGAGAGAAATATTAAGATACTAATCATAACATATATTAATTAACAACTTCGTAGGACTCAAAAGTAATATTTAGTTTATAAAAAGGCCAATCTTTTGCCAGTACATATAAATCTTGGATCCTCAAAAGCATACTAAACCTAATGGCCGGAGAAGGAGACCATATGACCAATAAGCATCTTATAAGATTAATGGTGGGTTACCCTATCAATTATAATCTACCAAACCCCGTCTATAATACATATGCGGAGGGAAAGGCAAAACTCAAATGTTTCATAATATATGTGGACGTGCAAATATTCGAGAGATAGACTATATTGTCAACCTAATTTGATAAATGATATAGTAGATTATACCCACTTTAAGTATCTTGTTTATATTGCCAGTTGTGATCAAATTCTAATAACCAAGAGAAAACTAATGAAAGGATAAGTTAATCACTAAATGTAGGTCAATATCATTTGCCTCCTCTCTCCCTTCATTTGAGATGGTATAATATCCCCTCACTTAAGGTAGAGATATCATTAACATATAATTGGGTAACGAGGGACTCTCAATTAGCTATAATGGTAAATATAATCCATTAGCTGAGTTGGATATATATTCCCAATGATATAAGGACTCGTTCAAATATTAATATAGGCATCTTATGGTAGGGTTGACTACTCATTTCCCTTATGGTATATTATAATATGGTAAATCAGAATGGGCCTAAATATGTGACATTTTACCTAATAGTAACCCATATAATTACGGTAGGTCCAATGATATATACATAAGCTTGTGTGGGCAATATCACTTTCGTGCCTCATACCGTTTAATCCATGGCTAAACACTTGATATTAACAAGTCTAGTTTAAAGATAGCTTATTACTCACCCCTCCATTCTCTTCACTTGTTATCATACCAACCCCTCAAGTGCATTATAATCCTTTATTAGCCTATAAATGAAGTATTGCCAATTTGGGCCAAATATACATACGAGATTCATGATAACCATACATGTATGGGTGAAAATCTAACCCTAAATAGATATTTGACCATAGTATTTGATTCATCTTGGGCCATTAGTCCCTTTGATAATTATACACCGGGTTTATCTCCTAGTGTATAATACTTATTGACATGGAGAGAAAAAGACATCTAGAATCTTTGGTAGTGAAAGTTTCGTCATGTTTTGAGAAGGGCCTATGCTTGTTAATTGTAAAGAATTGAGTTGTAGGTTATGGAGATAGTATGTGAATTAACCATTATTATAGTGACTAGGTGTAGAGGAGTTTAAATAGTAATTTTCAACGGGGTATTTCATGACCTTTATAATAATTAGTATCCTCATAATATAATTATATTGGTTAAAAAATAAAGTATATCACCCTAATTATCCACTTATCCATGGTATATACAGAGCTAATCATCTTATTCATTACTTCCTCAATCCCTATTACTATGGAAGGTTCAATATTTGGGTATATATAGTCATACATACCAAGTTGCATTAAGACTCTCATGGATACTTGCCTCATAATTGGCAAGTATTTTATTTACCTATTCAATTAAGGGTAATCCAACATTAAGAGTTAATGGAAAGACTTGGAGAGAGATGGAGAGAGAGAATGACCTATGGTGATAATGTTTCGGGTAGATGAGATGATATGGGATAGTCACTTAATTCTATCTTTACTCCTAGTATAACTTGACATATATTTATACCATAATATATAGATGATTATTGGTATTACTTCAATGCATGTATTATTGACCTAAGTATACTGATTCTATATTTTATACTTATCATCTAAAATATCAATACCGGTTATTTTGATGTGAACCCCATGTATAAAGATGAGAGACCTAAACACCTTTGTCCCTAGACAATCCCAAGAGCATACCCAATCATGTTATAATAAGCGTAACCCGATCCATTGCCTATAAGGAGGTAAGAACCGAAGCTATGATGTAATGGAGCAAAGAAAGCCACACCTTATGGAGGATGATAAGTTCAAAGATTCCACAAGGGTTGCAATTCTTTATAAGTTAGATTTAGTTCTCATAAGAACGAAGAAAGAAAATCCTTTCAAATTTATTAACTCTCAAAATCTCTAAATGATAGATCACTCATGACTACCATATATCTTGACCATTGTTAACTGATAAACAATCATGACACCTATTTATCACGTCTTTATTGCTAAATAGGTATTTATCATATAAGGTTAGGAAGAATTTATAGAAATAAATCCCTCAACCGTCACAAAGGGAGAATGGCCCATCTACAAGGATACTATTATAAACATTAGATAATTTAGAGAGAATACAAGTTCAATAACCATACTTTATGAACCACTAAACCAAAGGGACGGTTAATGAGTTTAAAATGGTTACAAAATGGGGATAATCAATTAGGCTAGAAACTTATAATGTTATGTTAATATAGGGATAAACTAATTATGGCATAACCCCCATTCAAACTATTTATGATGTGAACCCCACGTATAAAGACGATAGACCCTAACACTTTTGTTGCTAGACAAACCTAAGAATGTGCCCAATTAGATTATAATAAGCGAAACATGACTCGTTGCCTATAAGGAGGCAAGAATCGAAGCTATCATGCAATGGAGTGAAGAGTAGTACACCCAATAGAGGATGATAAGTTTAGAGATGCCACAAGGGTGACAATCCTTGATAATTAAAATTTAGTTCTGAAAATAAAAAAGGATGAAAGTCCTCTCAAATTTATTAACTCTCAAAATTATTGTGTAAGTCTGAAATAGAGCTAAACTAGCCTTTATATAGGCTAACATGCCACTCCTAACCATAAAAGGGCTCTATACGTCCTTGCCATCTAAGGAGAATATAAACAAACCCTAATGAACTTGAAAGAATACGAAAATAATAGGGCTTAAAACATTGAGCCCAAATCAAACTTAATTAATTAGTTCTAATTATAATTAAGTTAGATATAACAAAATATGTCTAATATAATTTAAGAAGCCCAATCTTAGACTTGGATCAGATTGATAAGTCTTGAATCCCCCTCTTCTCTTAAGATGGCGCCACAATGCTCCCTTGGGCTCTTGGAAGTGCATTTTGCCAACACTCTTGAATCAGCCCATGGAGAGCTTCTTTAAGCTTCTTAGCCCTAGCCCACCTAATTGGACCATCTTTAATATGTAATGGATGAAATCTTATACTTGCAAACTCACCATCTTAGATCTCCCTTAGAGACGCCACCTTGTTGGCCCATTTGGCACCTTTGTTTCCATCAATACAATCTTGACTTTCTTTATTCTCATCATTCCAACTTTCCTGAAATCTTTGTCTTGATGTTCATCATACTCCCTTGAATCTTTGTCTTGATGTTCATCTTACTCCCTTGATTGGAGAACACTCGTCCTTGAATTTTGTAATAACAAAGTATCAAAAATACGACCCAACCTGTAAAATATGAAAAAATAATGGCCACAAAAATTCAGATTTGATTTTGTTGCCATTTGTCTCCTTCAAAAGGACAAATTCAATATATGGTATATTCTCTTGAGCTTCCACAATCTTCTCGTTGTCTTCCTCCTCTTGCACGGATACAAGATTATCAAACTCGTCCTCTTTTGGCTTTTCTTGTTGTTTTTCCAAATCTTCAATGAACACAGACTCTTCTCATTTAATACTCTCAAACTTCTCCTCAAGCACTAGTTCTCTTAAATTAAGATTGAATTTGGATGCCTTGGCCTTGGGCTTGTAATCACCCTTGGTTAAATCTTTATTGACAGCAGCATAGTCATCATTATGATTGAAAGTTTGAGTGTTCTCAACACCCACAAAATCAACATAGCATAGCCATTGTTATGAATGAAAGTTTGAGTGCTTTCAACTTTTTTTTCTCTCAATTTCTTGTTTCAAGCTCATTTGGTCCTCATAAAGTTACTTAGGTGATAATGGAACAATGTTACTTTTTGTCCCCTTATTTCAAATGAATATCTATTGGTAAACTCATTAAGTGTCACTTTTCTAACAACTTTCCAAGGTTGTCCTAACAAAATATGACCCACTCTTATTGGCACAACATCACACAAAACATCATCCTTATATCTCCCAATAGAAAAAAACACTATCACTTGTTTGTTTATCTTAACTTCTCCATACTCATTTACCCATTGCAATGTATATGGTCTAGGATGTTCAATTACGGGTAAACTCAATTTTTGACTAACTCAGGACTAGCAACATTGACACAACCACCCCCATCTATTATCAAACGACAAACCTTATTATTCATGACATGATATCGGATATGAAAAATATTATCTCTCTATGCCTCCTCCTCACTTTTCACTTGTGTGCTTAAAGCATGCATAATTACCAATGACTTACCACAAACATCATTATCAACAATCACTTCACCCTCTCCCTTAGAATTTTTATCTTTTGATATGTTTAAAACCTATACAAAATTTGTTAGTGATAAAAATTCCTCACACACACTCCCTCACATGTTTCACTCAAATTGATGCCACTCAAAGCTCATGTTTGCTCTCTTTTAGGTCTGTTTCTTTCATATGTTCACACTCTCTAGCCTTTTACCACTCTAAATCACTCCTTTATGAAAAATCTTATCTCTCCATGCCTCCTCCTCACTTTTCACTTGCATGCTTAAAGCGTGCATAATTACTAATGACTTACCACAAACAACATTTTCAACAATCACTTTACCCTCTCCCTTAGGATTTTTATCTTTTGACATGTTTAAAACCTACATAAAATTCGATAGTAATAAAAATTCCTCACACACACTCCCTCATGTGTTTCACTCAAATTCATGCCACTCAAAGCTCATGTTTGCTCTCTTTAAGGCTTTTTCTTGAATACGTTCACACTCTTTAGCCTTTTACCACTCCAAATCACTCCTTTGGCTCTTCTACAAACTAATCTAAACCACACAAGAAATAACCAATTGCAAGTGACTCAACAAAATGATATGAGCATGGGTTGCTCAAATCTCAATGTTATCATCAACAAGGAGATGGGCTATTTCATTTTTGGCCCAATCATAAGGGCTAAGGCCAAGAAGTTTCATGATTCCTTAAATGTACTTATTCAATATCAATTAGCTGATTTCTCAATCACTAGTCTTAAAGAACATCAATTAGGCCTTGTAAATCTGATCCATGCTATTGGGCTGAAAGTTTTAGACTTAAAGTCCAATCTAGTTGAACTTTCTTATCAATGTTTTGTTGGGCTGAGATTATTAAGTGACAATTATAGAATCAACCCTTTCCATGCCAACATCACCATTATTTTCAAGTCAACAAAATCAAACTTTGGGGTCGAAATTCTAGATGCTGAATTCAAGGAGTTTTCTTCCAAATTCAAGGAGTCTTATTCAAAGCTTTGTTAGATCCAACGTGAAAGTAATCAACTTTTTCTTTCTGAATTTCCATTAGCCTATTTATGTAGAAGCAATATGTAATTTTATTTTTAATCAATCTTTGAATCAAATCAACCTTTTGTGAGAAAATTCACACCTTAGTTCTTTCTAGAATTGAATTTCAGAACTTATCAAGAGTCTAATTCTATTCTTGTGGTGTTCGAGTGACTTATCACTCCCTTTCTAACCTTTCTAGAGTATGGCATCCATATCCTTCTAATATGATTTGGCTTTTTGAGAATTCTTCCTTCTCGTTTGTGGATTCTCTAGCCATCGAGCTAGGCAAGTTCACCTCATTTGGTATCGTAGCTTGGCTCTAAATCAGGTTCTTTTTTATTATCTTTTGTTCTATTTCATGTCTTTGTAGTTTCATTTTAGTCCAAATTGAGTCAATTTCAAATTTAAAAACAAAATGAAGGTTGGTTTGGTTCGATTCTATCTAGTTTGTCTTGTTAAACTAAGTTTGATCTTGATCCGCAATTTGAAAATTTTCTCTTCTAGTTCCAAATCATTGAAAATTTCCTAAGGCTACCAAAAATGAGTTATTGTAATATATTCTACCATTAAAAAACAAGGAAAAAGAAAAGGCAATAACAAATCTGTATCTTCTTGGCAAAGTTGAGCCTAAATTATGATAAACCCTTATTGATCATAGGTCCATCCTATCTCTCTATCTAATCCGTGTATGAGACATTAGATTCTATCAATAAGGGTATACTATAATGGGGTATGCCACATTAATTTTTCCAAGCACATTAGTACAATATAGTCTTATGGAACTTGACCTATGATGAATAAAAGAATACTCACCAATGCGATATCTTATAGGGTTAATATAGATTAGCCTCTTTATCATGATCCTCTTAACTATTTTATTCATAAATAATAGTTACATTCATGAGGAGACATTATCTATACCCTCATTAATGGAAACCATGGAGCTAAATGGAACAACATGGTGGTGTCTCCAAGGAAGGTCCAAGATGGCAAGTTTACAAGTCCAAGATCCAATGCATTACATATTAAAGATGGTCCAATGACATGGGCTAGGGCTAAGAAGCTTAAAGAAACTCCCCATGGGCTAATTTTAGAGTGTTGGGTAGAATGCACTTCGAAGGGCCCAAGGGAGCAATGTGGCGCTATCTTAAGAGAGGTGGGGGATCCAAGACTTGTCAATCTGATCTAAGTTCAAGATTGGGCTCCTTAAATCATATTAGGTCGACTTTATTATATCTAGCTTAATTATAATTAGAACTAATTAATTAAGTCAATTTGACCTCTATCTTTTAAGCCTTATTATTTGCATATGTTTTTAAGACCATTAGGGTCTTTGTTTCTGTTCTCCTTAAGTGGCAAAGAAAAGTAAAGTCCTTTTAGGGTTAGGAGTGGCGTGTTAGCCTTTTTAAAGACTGGTTTAGTTCTATTTCGGACACACAATAATTTTGAGAGTTAATAAATTTGAGAGGATTTTCTTCCTTTTTTCTTTTGAGAGCTAAATCTGACTTATCAAGGATTGCAACCCCTGTGGCAACTTCGAACTTATCATCCCCTATAGGGTGTGGCGTTCTTCACTCCATTACATCATAGCATTGGTTCTTTCCTCCTTATAGGCAATGACTCGGGTTCCACTTATTATAACCTGATTGGGCGCGTTCTTGGGGTTTTTTAGGGACAAACGTGTTTTAGCCTCTTATCTTTATACGTGGGCTTCACATCAATTGGTTGAGCCTAGGTTGTGCAAAGTCAGGTTGGTTATCCATAGTCCTTGCGTCTTTTATTTTGTATCTATCTTGTTTTCTTTGTTGCGTCTTCCTTGTTATTCTGCCATATCTTCTCTTATTTGAGTCTCATGTTCCTTTTCTTGATAAATTAAGTCTTATATAAAAAAAAAAAAAAAGAAAAAAGAAAAAAGGGAAAAGGTCTGATTTGTAGTTAACTTTGTTTCCTTAATATAAATCAAGTTCTTTTTCATCGTCTTTTGTTTTATTTCATGTCTTTGTAGTTATTTTCATTTTAGTCCAAATTGAGTCAGTTTCAGTGAAGAAAAACACAAAAAGAAGTCCTATTAGTTTCTATCATATTGTGTCTCATTCGTTGTAGTCTTGTTTAATCCAATTCTATCTCATCATTGAATTTCGAAAAATTTTCTTCTAGTTTCAAATCCGAAAGAAAATGTCCTAAGGCTACCAAAAGAAACAATTGTTGTGATGTTTTACTAGTTATAAAGAAAAAAAGAGAAAAAAGAAGAAAGAAAGAAAGAGCAATCTGATTGGTTACAAAAGAGAAGTGTTTTTTGTTGATTGAATGTTTAGAACAAAAAAAAAAAAACTGAAATTCTGAATTGATTTAGATTTTTGGAACTCGAGCAAGAGCAAGATATGATCTTTGAACAAATTGCAAGAAATAGGCTGTTATTGAGCCTAAGCACTCTAAACATGCGTGGAACTTATACAATCAAAATCTAACGATTGGAAGGCAAATTGAATGAATTGAGGAGAGAGTGGGAAGCCTTTAAAATCACCTTGATTTACTCTCAAGAGTTTAAGTTTAGTTCTGCCATTTGTCTTGTATTTCTAGATTTGCCTAATTAGTTCGATTAAGAGCTTAGTGGAGGAAATAAGAGTGGTAAAAGGCAAGAGGGTGAGATTATTATAGCAAAGCCTAAAAGAGTGTAAACGCAAGTGTGAGTGACATCTTATACAAGTGCAAACACGTGAGGGAGTGCTATTATAAGGTTCCATCAATTACTTTTATTTTCTAGTTTTCTCGTAACTTTGCAGGTTTCTAATCTTGGGAGATAAGCAAAAAGGAGTGGTTAGAGATGAAGTGGCGGTGAGAGTTGAAACTAAATTGCTTCAAGAAGCAACCCAAGCTCAATGGGGTCAATTAATGCACTTTATGAGGGACATTAACAATCGAATGAAAGCCATAGAGTTAAGGAAAAATGAGAAAGTTCAAATAACACCTCTTCATCTCGTACATGCCTTCTAGCTTCGGGAGAAGCAAGAGTTTGATGATCGTCCATCTTTTGTGCAAAATACAAGAGGTGGGCATGGCAATAGAGGTCATGGTGGATGTAGAGGTCGAGGTAGTGATCGTCGTGAATGGGGCCCTAGTTTTGGGTGGCCAAAATGGGGGCGTAATGGTTATCAAGACAACAACAATGGGCTTAAATTGACCATCCCTCCATTCGAAGGTAAAAATGATCCTAACTTGTATCTTGAATGGGAGAGAAAGTGTAAATTTCTATTTAATTGTTATGAGTATTCGAAGGCAAAAAGGGTGAAGTTTACTACTCTAGAGTTCACATCCTATGTTGTTATTTGGTAGGATGGCATGGTTTTGGAGAGAACATGAAATGAAGAGCGTTCTATTACAACTTAGGATTGAGATGAAGGCTATTATGAAGAAATGGTTTGTTCCTAATCACTATTATCAAGATTTGCATCAAAAGCTATAAAGGCTAACTCAAGGTACAAAGTCAGTTGATGAGTACTACAAAGAAATGGAAATAGCCATGGCACGTGCAAATACTATGGAGGATCGAGAGACTACTATGGCTCGATTTGTAGGAGAGCTACACTATGAGATTGCAAACATTATGGAATTGCAACATTATGTTGAAATGGAAGAGTTGGTACACTTGGTAGGGAAAATCGAAAGGCAACTCAAATATAAGGGCAATTAACGTATTGGGTAGAATACAAGTTCTTCATCTTGGACGAATAATTAGAGCAAGAATGAAGAGAAGCCTATATTTAGGCACAAGGTCGAGGAGAGCAAGCCTAAAACTAATTCTTGATTCAACAAAGACAAAGGTACTTCTAGCACCCAAACTCCTAAGAATCATGATATTAAGTGTTTTAAGTTTTTAGGTAGGGGACATATTGCTTTGCAATGTCTAAACAAGCAAGCAATGGTGATTCAAGATGGCATGTATGAATCTGAAAGTGAGTGTGAGGATGATGTTGAGATGCCACCATTAGAAGATGATAATGATGGGATGGAGTTTGCTATACATGGAGAAATGCTTATTGCAAGAAGAGCCCTAAGTATCCAATTGAGGGATGAAGAAGAGAAGGAGCGAGACAATATCTTTCACACATGTTGCCATGTTATGAGACAGGTATGTAGTCTTATCATCGATGGGGGAAGTTGTACTAATGTTGCTAGTACTACTCTGGTTGAGAAACTTGGTTTGACTTGTGTTAAACATCCTAGGCCATATAAACTTCAATGGCTTGATGATTGGGGAGAAGTTAGGGTGATTAAACAAGCAGTTGTGCCATTTTAAATAGGTAGGTACCTAGATGAAACAATGTGTGATGTTGAACCAATGCAAACTAGTCATGTGTTATTAGGCCATCCTTATCAATTTGATAGGCGAGTCATGCATGATGGGTTTAGAAATCGTTACTCTTTTGTTTTTAAGGGGAAAAATGTAACTCTTGTATGTTTGACTCCCAAATAGATTTATGAAGATTAAGTGAGGTTGAGAAGGAGTGAAGAAAAGAAAGAGTTATGTGAGGGAAAAAATGTAAAATGAGTGAACAAAAACTTTAGCTATTCTAACTGAACACTTCTTTTGGCCTCACATGAAAAGGGATGTAGAGAGGGTTTGTGAGAAGTGTGTGACATGTAGACAAGCTAAATCTAAAGTTAAACCCCAATGCTTATACATATCATTACCTATTCCTAGTTCACCTTGGGTTGACATTTCCATGGATTTTGTGTTGGGACTACCACGGACTAGGAAAGGGAGGGATTCCATTTTTGTTATTATTGTTGACAAGTTTTCAAAGATGGCACACTTCATTACTTACCGGAAGACGGATGGAATGCCAAGGAGTATCATTTTTTATCGTGATGCCAAGTTCTTGAGCTACTTTTGGAAGGCTTTGTAGGGTAAGTTGGGAACTAAGTTGTTGTTGTTTTCTACTACTTTTCATCCATAAAGTGATGGCCAAATCAAGGTAGTGAATCAAACTCTTTCTACTCTATTACGTGCTATTCTAAAAAAGAACATTAAGAATTGGGAAGAGTGTTTGCCACATGTTGAAGTTGCATATAATAGGACTATGCATACTGCTATTGGTTATTCACCATTTGAGATAGTTTATGGTGTTAATTCTTTAACTCCATTGGATCTTATGCCTTTTCTTGTTGATAAGTATTCTAGCTTAAATGGTGAGAAAAAAGCAAAATTGGTGAAGTCTTTGCATGAGAAGATGCTACACATTGAAAAGAAGAATGAGCAATATGCAACAAATGCCAATAAAGGGAGAAAGAAAGTTATCTTTTAACCAAGCAATTGGGTTTGGGTGCATATGTGCAAAGAGTGTTTTCCAACTTAACGATGTTCTACATTGTTATCACGTGGAGATGGCCCTTTTCATGTGGTTGAAAAAATCAATGACAATACTTGTAAGCTTGATTTACCATGTGAGTATGGAATTAGTGCCACTTTCAAAGTTTCTTATCTCTCTCCTTTTGATGTAGATGTTGATGAAGAAGATTCGAGGACGAATCCTTTTAAAGAGGCAAAGAATGAAGGAAACCATGAAGGTAAACGGACTAGCAAGGTGGTGCCTCCAAGGAAGGTCCAAGATAGCGATTTTACAAGTCCAAGATCTGATCCATTACACATTAAAGATGTTCCAATGGTGTGGGCTAGGGCTAAGAAGCTTAAAGAAGCTCGTCATGGGTTGATTCAAGAGTGTTGAGCACAATGCACTTCCAAGGGCCCAAGGGAGCAATGTGGCATCATCTTAAGAGAGGGAGGGATCGAAGACTTATCAATTTGATTCAATTCCAAGATTAGACTCAATAGATCATATTGGGGCTACTTTGTTATATCCAGCTTAGTTATAATTAGAACTAATTAAGTCAATTTGGACTCTATGTTTTAAGCCCTATTATTTGCATATATTTTAAAGACCATTAGGGTATGTTTCTATTCTCCTTAAGTGGCAAGGAAAAGTAAAGTCCTTTTAGGGTTAAGAGTGGCGTGTTAGCCTTTTTAAATGCTGGTTTAGCTCTATTTTAGACACAATAATTTTGAGAGTTAATAAATTTGAGAGGATTTTCTTCCTTGGTTCTTTTGAGAACTAAATCTGACTTATCAAAGATTGCAACCCTTATGGCATCTTTGAACTTATCATCCTCCATAGGGTGTGGAGTTCTTCACTCCATTGCATTATAGATTCAGTTCTTGCCTCCTTATAGGCAACGGGTCGGGTTTCGCTTATTATAACCTGATTGGGCACATTCTTGATGTTGTCTAGTGATAAAAGTGTTTGGGTCTCTCATCTTTATACGTGGGGTTAACATCACCGATAGATTATTTCACTCCATCATAATTAATAGTCCTATATTTGTATAAGAGGCTCCCTCTAATAAGAATAGTCAGAATGATCGTTGATTATAACATAAAATAATATTGATTATAAAGGGACAAATATATATACTAGATTGCTACTTATAAATAGCAATACCATGTGTCCAATATCATTTAGAGATATTATATATCAGTAAGTCATATTTCGGATTAAACTCTATTAGTGACTAATAATGAACTCAAAAGAATATAAAGAGGATTAAAGTAAGTCATCTTTGTACCCAAAATAGAGTACATTACCCGACTAGAGGGAATAACCCTTACTCTTATTTGAGAGATCACCTACCGTAAGTGATCATACATTTATAAATGACCATTAGATAGTACTTAATAGATTAATAGGCATAACTGCAAGTATAAATAACCAATTATTATTATTTATACATTGGAAACTAGTATTTCCCTTAACTATAAAAGGTTATATTATCAACTTTCTCTAGTAAAAGAATTAACTCCGAGATGTTCACCCCAACCTCTATACATAGAGGTATCATAGCTCCATGTATTGTTATCACTACCCATCAATAATAGTAATAAATTTATACTTATTCCTAATTAAGGAGGATATAACTCAACCGCAAGTGTAAACCTATAAAAATATGTTCAACAATTATACTTAACCAACATTTTCTTCACTTATCCAATATAAAACACATATCTAATATGATTGATTTTGTATTAAACTATTTGACTAGGGAGAATGGGCTAATGATATGGTGTCTTAAATGGTGAATCACCTATAAGATACATGGGTTTATAATCAATATCTAGATTAGGGGCTGATATCCATCTTAGGTTAGTTGAAATACGTATTAACATGGTCAATTCTACATTCTCGTAATTTATTACACGATATGATAGGGAAATTAGGAGATTATGGACCATTCTCATATTTAATATGGCCCTTAAATATTATATTGATTTAATCATGGGTTAGTCGATATGCCTAGTTTATATTAGTATTATATAAATTAGTTAGGGCTAATTTAGTTAGCCATTATAGGAGATTATAGGCCTTAAGTTTAATCTAAGAGGATAGGAACCATGTTTGTTAATTGATAACTTTATGGAGTTCATTAATGACATATTGATCAATGTCCAATATACATCCAATGAGAACCATGTAAGCATAAAGATATCAAGAATAATCTATTCTTCGGATAATGAATTCGATAAAGTTATCAATTAACAAACATGGTTCCTATCCTCTTATATTAAACTTAAGGCCTAGAATAGACCATGAAACCTTTCTATAAATAACCAAGTAAATAACCCATTAATAGCTTATGTCTCGAAATTATCTTGTTAATAGATTATGTAGTGAATATATCAATAGTGAATATATTTATCCCCTAAATATTAGTAGAGAAGATATAAGCTAATACTAATTTTTGGGCATTAGATAGGTTGATGTTAAAAATACACTTATAATATATTCCACTTATTTGAGAAATAAGTAAAATATCCTCACTACATATTACTATACTTCAGCCTACCCGGGAATAAACTATGAATATATCGATTAACCATTACCTTAATTGCTGATAACATACTCCTTTTGGTTAGGAATAAACTATCCCTAGTATAATTACCTTGAATTATATTATACGGATTATGGATCGTTCATCATGAATACCTACCATTAATTGTTTTATCTTATTAATACCTAATATTGAACATCTCTAAGTTAATTGAGGAGTAATAGTATTCATAGTTTATGATTAGGCAATATGAATAACTTGGTAAACAAATTCGATCATTCTTAATCTCCATAATCATAGTTATATCACCATTATTTGTTAACTAATGGAGATGTCATATAATTATATAATAGGGAATTACTAACTACTCATTATATTAATATCCCTTATTAATAGGCTTGGTATTCAAACATTAGGGTTTTTGTAAGGGTGGATAATTGTTTTGTGAGCACTACCCGAGTTAGAAAATGATATTATTTCAAAATAATTATAAGTGGGCATGATAAGTAGGGGAGACTATAGTCGATATATCCATGTCAATTGATACTCATGGTTACTCTCAATTATGCCAAGTCCCTTATCCTAATAATAGACTAAATACCTAACCTATCAAAATAGATTATCCCAACTAGCGATGAATATTCATGATAATAGTCTAGTACTATGACCTAATGTGGTACTTATGACTCACAATTATCCTTATGATCATAAAATGATTTTCAAGATATAACATAGCAATATTACCTCCTAGTTAAACTTTTAATCTCCGTTAAGTTTAGAGATGCCACAAGGTTTACAATCCTTAATAAGTCAGTTTATTTCTCAAAAGAACAAAGGAAAAAAATCCTCTCAAAGTTATTAACTCTCAAAATTATTATGTACGTCTAAAATAGAACTAAATCTATGACCCTCATGAAAATCTTTAATGAGACATATATATATGCTAGAATATTCATGTAAAATACATTAAGTATGAGTGCAATGATAAGTGTTATTTTAACTATTTGGTGATGATGGTTAATTAATACTTATGTGAGAATTTTGGGATGAAGTTTTAAATAAATTAATTAATTACCACTCATTATATATTAAGTACTTGGGACATAGTATACAAGGGAAATAGGGGTGTGTAGAACAAAAACCAAGTGTGAGGAAGAGAAAAAACGAAAAAGAAAGGAAAAAGGGAAGAAAAGCTCAAGGAACCTAACCTCATCCAAACTAGGTAAGTGGGTTTTTGTTTATGTCATTTATTTGATCCTTCCATGAAAATTGATGTATTTGCTTAAGCTTCCAATTATGTTATGTGGTATTGAGGTGTTGGTCTTGTCATGCTTGTTTGGCATATGATTGTTTGTTATTATGGAATATCTATATAAGTAAGGTTCTTTGATGCTTCATGCCATTCAATTGATGTGATTGTAATTGATTAAGCTTGTGTATAGGTTATGAGGTGTTTGTTGGCTTAGTTGTGTTGGTTAGGTCTGTGTAGTTGATCAAAACATGATAGGCGAACTTGGAACTTGTCTAAGCATGAATAAAATGGAGTAGGAAAGAAAGAAACATGAAATTTTAGGGTTTTCTTGAGCAAACGTGAAGTTAGAGCATTACACGGCCTCCCACATGGGCGTGTCTTTTCCCTTGTAATTAAGAAATGCATTTTTCTTGAAGTCAAAGAGTTACATGGCCTCCCACACAAGCGTGTCTTTGATCTTGTAATTAAGAAATGCATTTTTCTTGAAGTGAGAGAGTTACACGACCTCCCACACGGGTGTGTCTTTGCTCGTGTAATTAAGAAATGCATTTTTCTTGAAGTCGAGAGTTACATGGCCTTTTACACGGGCATGTCTTTGTCCATGCAATGAAGAAAGTCATTTTTCTTAAGTCGAGAGTTACATGACCTTCACACGGAATGTCGGCCTATGTAATTCACTCGGTCACTCAAAATTTACCCCTTTTACTTCTTACTTACTTGGTTCCTGTTCCTTTTCACCAAGATAACATAGGTAACGATCAATTAGGCTCAAATAGATATAAAATGAAAATATATGAAGTCGGATCCTATATGGGTTGGATATGTTTAATATAGTACGCATAAAATCACGTGCATCATGTGCATTGTGGGGTAAATGAAGAAAAGTCAATTAAATGAGAATTGGTTTACTCGATTAGGTTTTTAACCTAACAGGAAAACATGGGTATTAGTAGTCCAATCGTGTACGTACTCTAAGCTATGTGCTCGCACTCGTTAAGTGATGCATTCATGCTAATAGTGGCTACAACGAGGGTAGTTCCATTGTAACAAAAGGGGATTTGATAATCTCCTAGATTAAAAATAGAGTAGAGTAGCTAATACTTAGGGTACCCGAATTAAAATTGATGAGGATGGTGGGAAGTCGAAAAGCATTGCATATCATGTGCATCACCCCACTTACCGAGCTTCGGCTCACCCCATAATTATTTCCATGATATAACAGGAAGAGGAAAAAATAGTAAGGATGCGGTCGGTTCCTCCTAAGAGGCTCATGTGTAAGACAGGAAGCTGAAACAAGTTTTATCCGTATTTGGGGGTATGGAATCCGTACGAAATCAATCGCTAATTGTAATATTTTGTTACTCGTAATTAGTTATGCCATGTAAAATTTTCTATTTGTAGTCTTATTATGTAAGGTGTTGTTAATTTGTTAAGTACACGGTACGAGACATGATTAGGGTTTAGGTAGTGTCGGCGTGACGCGCCTTGCCTAGTCACTTCTATTTGAGTAATAGTCGGTGGATTGAGGTCGGGGCGTCATAAAATCAGCCATTAAATAGCTAACACGCCACTCCTAATCCTAAAAGGACTCTACTTTTCCTTACCACCTAAGGAGAATAGAAATAGACCCTACTAGTCTTAAAAACATATGCAAATAATAAGGCTAAAAACATAGAACCCAAACTGACTTAATTAATTAATTTTAATTAATTATAATAAAATAGACCCAATATGATTTGAGTTCAATCTTGGACTTGGATCAAATTGACAATTCTTAGATCCTCCTCTTTTCTTAAGATGGCACCACAATGCTCCCTTAGACCCTTGGAAGTGCATTCTGCTCAACACTCTTGAATCAGCCTATGGAGAGGTTCTTTAAGCTTTTTAGCCCTAGCCCACATCATTAGACCATCTTTAATTTGTAATGGATCAAATATTAGACTTGCAAACTCGCCATCTTGGATCTCCCTTAGAGATGCCACCTTGCTAGCCCATTTGGCTCCTTGGTTTCCATCAATACAACCTTAACTTTCTTTATTCTCATCACAACATTTGATCCATTACATATTAAAGATGGTCCAATGACGTAGGCTAGGGCTAAGAAGCTTAAAGAAACTCTCCACGGGCTGATTCAAGAGTGTTGGGTAAAATACACTTCCAAGGGCCCAAAGGAGCAATGTCATGCCATCTTAAGAGAGGAGGAGGATCCAAGACTTGTCAATCTGATCCAAGTCCAAGATTGGATTCCTTAAATCATATTGGGCCTATTTTATTATATCTAGCTTAATTATAATTATAATTAATTAATTAAGTTAGATTTGGACTCTATGTTTAAGCCTTATAATTTGCATATTTTTTTAAGATCATTAGAGTCTATTTCTATTCTCCTTAGTGTGCAAGGAAAAGTAGAGACCTTTTAGGGTTAGGAGTGGCGTGTTAGCCTACATAAAGGCTAGTTTAGCTCTATTTTAGACTTACATAATAATTTTGAGAGTTAATAAATTTAAGAGGATTTTCTTCCATTGTTCTTTTGAGAACTAAATCTGACTTATCAAGGATTGCAAACCTTATGGTATCTCTGAACTTATCATCCTCTATAGGGTATGGCATTCTTCACTCAATTGCATCATAGCTTCGGTTCTTGCCTCTTTTTAGGCAACGGGTCGGGTTTTGCTTATTATAACCTGATTAGGTACGTTTTTTGGGTTGTCTAGTGACAAAGGTGTTTGGATCTCTCATCTTTATATGTGGGATTCACATCATTTTCCTTATAGGGATGGAGGGATCAACTATAGATCTCCCTAATTTGGTTATGATATATTATACTCGATAGTTAATATCAAAGGGTGTAAGTAATGGAAAATGATTATTTTTAGTAGTTAGGAGGTCTACCATTTCATATATATAGGAGATTTTTTAGTATACATTAGGCCTAATATATTAACTATGAAAATATTAACCCTAGTGAAATAGTAATTAATAATGATACCATAGATTAATACTTATCTCTTCCTAATCTAATAATTAGGTAATACTATTATTAATGTATCATATTGAAAAATCAATATTATAAACTTTAGACCCATAGTAGTTAATGTACTAGTCTAGGGAAAAATATCTACTGTAAGGGGCTACTATTCTCATATACCTTTAGGAGAATACATACCTAAAGTTAATCATGCCAATTAGGGGTTATAACTAGGTGATATACTCCTAGGGGAGCCCATTATAATCGTTTTGTTATTAATCGCCTAATATGACTACACATTAGGCGTACCCTACTACAAGCCATTTATAAGTCCGACTTTACTATGTTTTAAGAATCCATAGCCTTTATGGATTCCTAATAATAGGTCACTTATATTTACCATTTTATCCACTAAGTATAGCCAATTTAGTCATTTCTCCCATTGACATTACTGCTTGTAGTGGGATACCGTATAGTATAGTGAGTACATATATGGGTAATATATTTATGTTGATTACCTCATTAATGATAAAACCTTATCCCTATGACCATGATATAGACTAATCCAATGAGCTGATAGAGAGTACATATCATTGGAAAGTGGATATATATTAGCCGATCGTTAAACTCCATAGATTAGCTTGTTAACATTACTATTAATTAATATAGGGTCAATAGGATATTCCTAGTAAATTACTATACCCCTATATTATTATGAAATACCATATCCTCAAACTAATAAAAGTGATCATGTTTGATATAATGTGGTTCAGCCTAGAGGTATTAAAAGAAATTCATCCTCTATATTGTATAGGTGGGGAAAGTTGGGATTACTAATTTGGTTTGATATGTTAATCGATCCCTATAGGTTACAAATAATACGGACTATGGATTGAGTACATTAATGGGCCCAAGGTAGATGTACTCCTACAATAGTATATAAGGTCCAATAATCTTATAGAAGGATGAGGGCATATCCTATATGAGTCATATAATCATAATGATCTTTAATACCCGACTTGTGATGATCACACCTATACCCTAATGAGTGGTATTACTTAAATTATTATGTTATAATTGTTATATAAACAATATATATCCTTGTAATAGATATTAGAGAGATCCTTAACAGGGATTATTGACTAAAAACATATTTTATAGACTAATATAAGATAACATCCAGCTCATTAGGGTATAGGGATTTAACCAATTGGATATCATACCAAAATTATAAGGTAATTATAGATAATAGTCCTATGTAGAGAATATAAGAGTCCTCAACCAATTGGCCCCTCTCTAGACTACCTTTCATTATAATCATTATACCCATTAAACAATTAGTATTGAGCTTAAATAAGAGGTATATGTCCCTTATATGTTTATGGAAACTATGGTTTGTCTTAATTAATATCTCGATATGTCCAATGGTTATCATCCCTCTTAAGTAATGATATAATCAATAATTATAGGTTATTAGCTATCAATAAATATCTATTGGAGTATAATTCTATAATTGGATTAATAACCCTATCTATCCATTATTTTCACTTACAATATATAAGGGCATAACCTAATTTTCAATTGATTATTATGAAAATAACCCATTGTTGTCAAACCAATTACTTGATCTAAAGATATTGGGAGTTCTTTGAGGATCCATAATTAGAGACATAAATTTTTGTCCCCCATTATAAACAAATTAAGTATTTATAGCTACAAATACTATACATGGTCAATAGTATAAATAGTGGGAATAGTGGACTAATTGATAGTAGAAATGGACTATCTTCCCATTATAACTTTAATAAGGGTGAATATTATATTATAATTACCATTGTATTATGGGAAGATATATTAATTGTATATTGTTGTTCAAGTAATCTACCATTTAAACCAATTAATATATTTACCCTTACTTATCAAGTTAACCCATATCCCCTAAATAACTTAACTAAAATATAATATAATAGAACCGTGACTTGTGTGATAAATGCCTTATCATGTTATACCTACTCTTGATGACCGGATTGTTCCATGGTATACTATTATAACAATATGGCAAAATATATGATAAATAGAGGAGAGATAGGTTGAGAAACATGGAAAACATATAAGAGACTCTATTGTGTCACCCCTTTCATCCTAATTAGGGGAAGTCATTAGATAATGTCATACGTTATAGCTAAAAAGTGAGACATATCCTATTGATTAAGGGTTTCACTCTATTATTGGCCAATAATCTATAAAAAAATAGAGTAATGGAAAAAGAATTATACCTCTTAATATTTAGGATATGTCTCCCGTTTTAGCTATAACTTATTCACAAACAAGTATAATTGAGGTGATAGTTATAGATCAATAGATTAAAATGAATTCTAGTATGTCTCCCTTTTTAGATTATATAATAATTTATCCAAAGATAGTAGGGTTCCTAAATCTATCCCTAGTTAACCAATAAATTTTTTTATTAGAAACATCAACTTACATAGCCCCAATATCTTACTAGTTTAATCTATTAATTACCTCTCCATTTGAGAATATATTGTTGCAAATTACCATACCCAACTTATTAATCTATGGTAGATGTAGGATATTACTAGTCTCTTATTAAGTTGTCCCTCTCCTTAGGAATTAAATTGTTAATGCCCTCAATTTCCTAGGAATACCATATAATACGAAATCAAGGTATGTCCCACTTATATTATAATACTTATACGATGGAGAAAATCAGCCTTATCTAAGCGGATTGTGTACCTTTTGATATTATATTCACTCTAGGTTAAATTAGATAGAGATGGATAGGTAATATCTAATGCATTACATTATTAATATGAGGGTTATGTGATGGGATCCATTCTTATTGATATTACTCTAGGTTAATGAAATATTGGTTATACATAAGGAGATGTTCATCCAAATTATGATTTAAAGATCAACATAAAAGTTAGGGATTTATATTAGCCTATGGGCATAACAATGTAACCTTCATAAAATCCGTAACTCGTATAAGTTTACGTATCGAGATATTTATATTCGTACGTATATATATAGTGTATCGGTTACGTACGTGAAAATCTATAACTAGGTCAAAATATATACTGGAATATATGGTGTGTACGTATTTGTTGAGAGTAATTGGTGTACGTAAATATTTAGGCGAGTAATTTTAGATGAATTAATTAGTAAATCCCTTGTAAAGTGATAATTGCCAAACATTTTGGGTGGAAATTTTTGGAAACATAACTAAATAAATTACCCTCAAATTAATCACAATTTAAGCCTCATTTACATTTCATTTCACCACAAGCTCTTGACACTTGTAATGAGCATTAAATGGGATAAGATTAGATAAGATATTTATGTAAAGAAAATGGGATAAAGATGCATTTTTTGGTGCATCCCGTAGCCTTCCTCAAAGCAAAGAAAGAAAGAGTGAAAGAGAGGGGAGAAAGAGAGAAAAACAGGAAGAAGAAACAGGGGAAAAGAAAGGAAAAAGAAAAGGAAACTAAAAGGAAGCCAAAGAGATTTTAGAAAAGTTTAATCCAATGTAAGTAGGTTTCATTTTTATTTTTATTTTTTGCTTTGTTTATGCTTTCCATGTTTATTATATGAGTTGTTTAATTCATGTAAATGTGATTATGGTATTTTGTGATGACTTTAAACTCTTGATGTTTGATGATGGCTAGTTATGCATGTGTGATGAGAAATGTACTTTAAGAGAAGATTTCTGGATTTTAGGGGTGGAAAAACTCAAACTTGGTGTGATTTATTTTGGGATCTTACAGTCATATTTAGGAACAATGCAAAGAATAAAAGTTGTTTATCTATGTGTCTACTATATCTCTTTAAAATTTCATGACTTTTAGAAATATATATATATGGAGTTATGACTGACTTGGTATGGATTGTTCGAATGAACCACCTATCGGAAAAATATTTCATTCTGAAAGTTGTATGATTTATTTCGGGATCATAGAGTGGTTTCTGGGAAGAACTCAAAAAGAAAAGTTGTTCATCTATGTGTCTACTAGATTTATTTAAACGTTCATGATTTTTAGATCTATATGTAAGGATTTATGACTGATTTGGTACGGATCATTTGAATGGACCACCTATTGGAAAAATTATTTAGTTCGAAACTTGTGTGATTTATTTAAGGATTTTAGAATGATTTTTGGGGGAAACTTAAAGAATGAAAGTTGTTGATCTATGTGTCTAATATCTCTCCTTAAAATTTCATGATTTTTAGATATATATATTTAAGGAGTTGTGGGTGATTTGGTATAAGTTGTTTAGGTGTATTACTACTGGAAAATTTTTAACCTAAAACAAATAGGCTTGGACCAAAACAAAAAAGGGTTTGGATTCCATTAAATGGACTTGAGTTAAAATGAGAAGGTCTTGGATTTAAAAATAAAGTAGACTTAGATTAAAACAAATGGACTTTGGGCTTAGATTAAAATAAATGGGCTTGGATTAATGTTAATGGGCTTGGACTTAAATAAAAGAAACTTGGCAATGGACTTGGGCTAAAATCAAAAGGATTGGTTTTAAAGTAGATGGGCTTAGACTAACGAAAATGGGCTTAGACTAAAATAAGTGGACATAGATAGAAATAAAAAGAATTTGAAAATTTTAAAGAAAATTTATTCTTTCGGAGAGGAATAAAAAGAAAAAGAGAAGAATTGGACCTTCTTTTAATTATTAATGAAACTAATAAACAATATTAATGAGCGGAGGTTGTGTTCCCGTTATGAGTACCACGATTGGTATATGAGCGTCGGGTGAATCCCGAGTGTTGGTTGGATCGTGAGTATGGCTTGAGAAAGAAGGGCTGGTACTCGAGTTTGATTGAATGTGATTAAACATATCATCACGTGTATCATGTGCATTAGGGGCGGAAATAAATTAAGAAAAATCATTGAGTCTTGAATTGACACGGTTTGGTAATCGAATTGAGTGGAATAGGTAATAGCAAGGAATCCATAGTGCGAGCTCTATTTACTAACACCGTTAAGTGAGGGATAATTTCATTGCGAGCGAGTAGGTGATATTGAGATCACCGAGAGAAAGTAATAGAGCGATGAGGTGATAACACAATCATCGAGAGATTGGGCGCACGGACTTGAATATACCTGAGGTACTCGGATTAAAATGGATGATAATGTGGGAAACACGATAACATTGCATATCACATGCATCACTCTACTTACCGAGCTTTGGCTCATTCTGTTATTGTATTTGTGTGTTGTTCGAGCAAGGGCAAAGTTAAGTTGATCGAGGATGCTACCGGTTCTCACTAAAAGAGGCTCATGTGTCACTCATAAAAATAGGAATATCTTTTATGTCAAAACAAAAAGGAGTATAGGTCTAGTTTGTAAATTTTTAGGGATTTTGAATATTTTATAAATTATAGAACTATCCGTATTAATGTTGTAAATTACATCTATGTTTCCCAAGGTTTAGTTTCGTTATGTATGATAGAGTAAGTAAGGGACTTAGTCCCAACAAGTGTGTCACGCCGGTCACACTTGTTAGGTAATAGGCAAGGGAGCCGGGGGCATCACATTTAGTGGTATCGAGCTTTGGTTTAGTAAGTTGGGTAGAGTCCTAAGTGTCACATGAACCCGAGAACCGGTACCCTCTTCGACGAAAAAAAAAAAAAATTTGATTCATTATTTGTTTGGGTAAATAAATGTATGTGATTGTTGTATATGTTTTGTGTTGGTGTATAATCATACACCATAAAATAATGACGATTAGAAATATTCTCATTGTAGATGCTCGTGTATACGGCGCGTTCCCTAGGTTGCTAGGACCCGTAGGTAGAGGGTCACACTAGCCGCTTATTGGGTGGAACTAAATAACCTTGCTATGACACCGGATCGGGACATAGTTACTCACGTGACTAGAGTACATGACTTGATTCAGCGAGATAGTATTTGCCGACACCACTTTTACTCGCATCGTAACCTAGATTATATGCGGATGACTTTACGCAGGACTCTCCTACCTGGGGATCAACGATTCTTGGATGAGGTATGGGAGGGTCAAATCAATCGCAATTCCTATCAAAACCTAATCCGAACTTTCTTGCCAATCCGAGGTTAGGCGGACCCTCGTTAGGCCGATGTTTAATTGGGGTCTACTCGTGTGCATTGCTCAAGAAATGGTACATGCCGCATCGATCGATGCTATCAATTGGTGGACGGTAGAGGATGCCTTTCCACGACACGTCCGATACATATTCCGATATGTTAGCCACACTCGCTTAGACATATGATGTATGACATAGTAGCCTTCATACACTTTTGATTATGGAAACCCTTAGGAGGGGAAGAGCTTTTAAAAGCCGATTTTGTATGAAATGCTTAACATATATATATGGAAAATATGTAAATTTTCGTATGTATCCGAATGACTTCCATTATATCTTGCTTATGATATGAAAGAATGTCGATATCATAACTAACCTAGATATAACATGACATGTATAAAGCTAAAACATGTCGCCAAGAAGGAACCCGAGTGCGAGAAGGAGGAGAAGGAACCTCTAATGATAACAACGTGAACCAACAAGATGTGTTGAACCATATGTTGGACATACTATAGCAATAACGACAAGCAATACAACAACAACAACAATAAACCCATGCGGAGCGGATAAGACAACTTCGGCTATGCGCCAACGACCTCCACCTCCGCCGCCTCGGCATAAGAATGACGTGGTGGAGAGATTTCGTAAGATGAATCCTCAAGAATTCTCCCGAGGTGTTAACCCGATGATAGCGAAAGAATGGATTAAATCCTTAGAGGCAATATTTGAATATCTACACTTTAATGATAATGAACGAGTGTCGTGTGTTATCTTTATGCTAACCACGGATGCCCGCACCTAGTGGGAAAGTACACGAGTAACGGTTAATGTACCCACGTTAATCTAGGAGAGGTTTAAGGAAATGTTTTACAATAAGTATTTCACTCGCCGACGTAAAGGCTAGGAAGATTCAAGAATTTCTAGAATTGAAACAAGATGGAATGTCGGTAGGGGAATATGTACGAAGGTTTGAACAAGGGTGCCAATTTGTTCCATTCATTGCCGAGGATGAAAATTTGAAAAAGAATTAGTTTTTAACGAGACCGAACCCGAGAGTTCGGAGTATGGTATGGATGTCTGCCGCCAATACCTTTTCGAAAATGGTAGACAAAGCACCGTTGGCAAACGAGGATCGAAGGAAATTTCAAAGGAGATACAATAGAAAAGGAAAACATTCAAGTCCGGAGCCTCTTCCTCCGGGCCATTAAGACAAGCTCCGCCAAGAAACTTCAATCGAGGCGAGTTGTCCGGAAAGTGCACGAGCTGCCGGACCGACACCATATGCCCTAAGGCCACTACTAGGAAGTCAACCGAGACCAATGTTGGGTAACCAATCTCGATGCAATAAGTGTGGGAGGTTTCACACTTGGAGAGTGTTCACCAAATTTGAGAACTTCCTTTATCTATCACAAATACGGGCACATAGCCTCTAACTATCCCCAAGTATAGAAACGAGGACTAGGAAGGGTACATGCCCGGTGTATACGATGACTCAAGAGGAGGTCGACCGGAAGGACTCAACGGTGATTTATGGTAATGTCTCACTCTTTGGCTTGGTTACTTATGTCTTGATTGATTCGATGCTACTCATTCATTCATATTAAAAACATTGGTAGAAAGCCTAGGTATTAAACTCGAAACATTGATAGTAGGATATTTGATAGTAGTCCCTTTTGGAGAATATATGGAGTCAACGAGTGTAACGCCCCCGACCTAGTCATATTTCTACTACCTAAGTAGGGTACTCGGACGAAGCGCGTTACGCCGACATACCCTAAACTCTAAGAAATTTATTATGATATTCTTAGGACTTTAACAAGTACATTACGTATATAACTCCTTAAGATAAAATTTAGATAACATAATTAAATACATTAATAAAACATTACAGTGCGATATTCAATTTCTCACGAACTCCATACCCCAAATTTACGTACAAAATAAAAACTAATATATGGTGCCTCACATGAGCCAGCTTAGGAGGAGCCACCGCATCCGTACCAACTTGTCCTTTTTCTCGTCAAGACATAAAAAAAATAACAACGAGGTGAGCCGAAGCTCGGCAAGTAGGGTGATGCACATGATATGCAATGTTGTTTTGACTTCTCACTATACTCATCAATTTTAATCTCGGGTACCCTAGGTATTAGCCGTCTACTCTATTTATCATCCGGTGGTCCGCGATCACCTTCTCGCTACAACGGAATTATCCCTCATTGTAACTATCGTTAGCGAGAATCCATCGTCTAATAAGTGCAAGCACACAACTTGATTTCATCCAGATGATCCTCGGATCATCTTCTCGCTACAACGGAATTATCCCTCATTGTAACTACTATTAGCAAAAATCCATCGTCTAATAGTGCGAGCACACATCCTAGAGTACTCGGACTACTAATACCCATTTATTCCAGTTAGGTTATCAAACCTAGATGTATAAACCATTTCCCAATCAATTGACTTGTCTTAAACCACCCACTATGCACATGATGCACATGATGACGTATTTAATCACATTCAACCAAATTCGGGTACCAACCCTTCATTCTCATGCCATACTCATGGTCCAACCCACACTCGGAATTTATCCATTTCTCACATACCAATCATGATACCCACAGCGAGAACACAATCTTCGCTCATTAATATTGTTCATTAGTTTCATTAATATTTAAAAGAAGGTCCAAGTCCATTTACTTTAATCCAAGCCCATTAACTTTATCCTAGGTCACTGAATCTATTTAATTCTATTTTATTTAGTCCAAGCTCATTTAGTTTATTCCAAACCTATTAATTTTGTCAAAATCTAATTTTTTTGGTTTTAGGGTTTATTACCGGGCAACTCCTAATCGAGTAAATAATTTTCTAATTTCAGAACATAATTAAATCTTACTCATTTTATATTAGATATTAGACATATTTATTTATAACATATCCAAAAATTAGGTCTAAATACCAAGTACACAATTAATTACAAATTGTTGAAACTTAGGGAACAATCTGCCTAATAGTAGTTTATCTAGAGCTAGCCATACTAAATCGGGTGTAACTCTTTGTACACGAATCCAATGACTAAGAAATGTTAAAGGAAGTTAGTTGAAACATAGATGAACAACTTTTATGCTTTAAGTTTCACCTAGAAATCGATCTAAAATCCTTGAACATACTCCCCACAATTCGGACAGAATTTACTCCTTATCAACACTAATTTATGAGTCCATTCCAAGCCAATTTTAAACATGTTTTAGTTTACTTAAATTTAGTCCAAGTTCAATCCAACCCATCACCACATACTTGGAAATTTTTCAAAAAATCATAACATCATAAATCATCACAACAAGGCATCCATACATAGATTTATCCCAAGCATCAAGCATATAACCATTGAAAATTATTACAACCCATGAAATAAACACTAACAAAATAACTTAAAAAAAATAATTTAAGACATTAATCAGCCAAAAAATGAAACCTACTTACCTCTTTTAGGTTTGATTATAGTTTTCTTAGCTCTTTTTCTTTCCTTTTTCCCTTCCTCTTTTTCTTTCCTTTCCTTTCTCTCCTCACGTTTTTCTTCCTCTCTTTTCTTTCTTGCCTTTTCTCTCTCAATTTCTAGTACCTACGGGTTACTAAAGTTTTTCTCCTATTTTAACATTTGCTATATATATATATATATATATATATATACTTACTTTCATTCAGCTACAAGTGTTAGAAATTAATGGGATAAGGTGTAAAGATTAATGGGATAAGGTGTAAAGGTTATGGGTGAGTCATGAGGAAAGCTAGTCGCTTTGGAATCCATAATGGGTGAGTTGGCATTAAATTCATTTATTGCATTTACTTAGGTGTCTATATAAAATTTAGACTAATTAAAATCATTAATTAACTTAATTCAAGTAACTAAAACTACTTTCTTTCATAAAAATTTGAAAATTTCCATTTTTAAAAATTCGGAATTTCTTTCCCCCCAAAATTCCAGCAGTTGTTTCCTCCTAACCCATCTATACTAAAATGTGCATAACTCTTTCTATATGTATCAAACAATTATGAAGTTTTATAGAAAGCTAGTAAACACATAGAAAAACAACTGTTATTCTTTAAGTTTTTCTCAAAAATTAATCTAACAGCATCAAATAAATCTCACAAGATTCGGGCAGATTCTTTTCCAAAAATTCCAGCAGAATGCATTTCGAAACAACCCTCGCTATAATTGGTATAACTCTTAATGTATAGGTCTAAATATTATGCAATTTTATACAAATCTATTCAACACATAGATGAACAACTTTCATTCTTTAACATTGACCCAAAAATTACCCTAAAAACCTCAAATAATTCACACAAAACTCGGGCAGAATATAGTCCTTAAAACACTCGATTTTGCATATTTGATTTCTTTAATAATAAAACCATTAATCTTAAGCACAATAACTTTAATTTAACATAAATCACATATTTCAAGCATTAATTTCTCATGATGAAATGATAATTATATTTACTCTTAATATATATATATATAGAATTATTTTAATACACGTCGCGTTACGGATAAGGGTTTTTTACGGGGGTTACAATTCTTCCCTCCTTAAAAGAAATTTCGTCCTCGAAATTGATTCACTTGAATAACTCGGGGTATTTATCTTTCATTTCTTGCTCACTTTCCCAAGTCATTTCTTCGAGGTTATGGTTTTCTCACAAAACCTTAACTAGCCCTATCTCCTTATTTTTCAACCGTTTGACTCATCGATCGAGAATCTAGACCGGTCTCTCTTCGTATGTTAAATCCGGAGTAAGATTCAGCGGCTCTATATTCAAAATTTGACTTGGCTCTCCAACGCACTTCCTTAGTATAGACACATGAAATACATTGTGTATTCCCGCTAAGGATTGTGGTAGCAATATGCGATACACTTTATCTCCTACTCGCTCCAAGTATCTCAAACGGTCTTATGTACCACGGGTTTAACTTTCTCTTTTTCCCAAATCGTAGTACGCCTTTCATTGGTGAGAATCTTAAAAATACATAATCACCAACCACGAACTCTAGATCCTTCCTCCGTTTGTCTCGCGTAACTTTTCTCGTCTACTTTGGGTCGCTTTCATCCGTTGGCGGATCCGGTCTACTACTTCTGCCGTTTGTTGTACCAATTCTAGTCCTAGCAATCTTATTTCTCCTATTTCATCCCAATGCACCGGAGATCTACATCGTCGTCCATACAAAGCCTCATAGGGAGCCATCCCAATTGAAGCTTGGTAGCTATTGTTATACGCAAATTCAACTAAGCGAATGTATTTCTCTCACTTTCCGGACCAATCTAGGACACACGCTCGTAGCATATCTTTAAGAATCTGGATTACACATTTAGATTGTCCGTCGGTTTGTGGATGATAAGCCGTGCTGAAATTGAGCTTGGTGCCCATAGCCTTATGTAGACTCTTCCAAACTGCGAAGGTGAATCTAAGATCTCGATCCGACACAATTTAGATCGAAATCCCATGTAGTCTCACGATTTCGTCCAGATACAATTGGGCATATTGGTTTAAATCATAGGTGGTTTTGACAGGAAGAAAGTGTGTTGATTTGGTCAACCCGTCTACGACTACCCGGATGGCATTTGACCCTTTATCCGATCTTGGCAATCCCATGACGAAGTCCATAGTTACATACTCCCACTTCCATTCCGGAATTGCTAGTGGCTTTAACGTTCCCGAGGGTCTTTGGTGCTCCGCCTTCACTTGTTGGCAAGTTTGACACCTTGCCACAAAGTCATCTACATCTTTCTTCATTCCTGCCCATCAATAATACTCGCTATAAATCTCGATACATTTTCGTACTCCCCGGTGTATTGAATATGGGGTTGTGTGTGCTTCCTTCAGTATCTCATCTTTTATGTCATCCACTCGCAGGAACACATAGTCTTCCTTTGAACCTAATCATTCCTTTATCATCCATCACAAAATCGACTCGCTCCGGCCTCTATACCTTTCTTCAATTCCTTCGTCTTTTCATCCTTTTCGTCGCTCAATTTGAATTCTTTCTTATAGCATCGGCTGGATTAATAGTGCCGATAGCATGCTCTTGTGGCCTATAGGAACTATTTCTAGTTCCAAGTGCTTCGTAGGTCCTTCATTCACCCGTACCGTAGCGATTGATTTCCTACTCAAGGCATCGATAACAACATTAGCTTTACCTGTGTGGTAGTTGATTATACAATCATAGTCCTTTACCAGCTCTAACCACCTTCTTTGTCTCATGTTTAGCTCTTTTTGTGTAAAGATGTATCGTAAGCTCTTATGATCCGTGTATATCTCACACTTTGCCCCGTACAAATAATGTCTCCGCATTTTTAGGGCAAAGACTACCGTCGCTAATTCTAGGTCATGTGTCGGGTAGTTTCGCTCGTACGCCTTTAATTGTCATGACGAATAAGCTATTACTCTCTCATTTTGCATCAACACTACTCCTAATCCATGTTTGGAGGTGTCCGTATAAACTACGAAAGTTCCATCCTCGGACGGAATGATTAGTACTGGAGCCGTGACTAGCCGTCGTTTTAGCTCTTGGAAGCTCTCCTCACAAGCATCCGTCCACTGGAATCTAGTGCTCTTTTTCATCAAGTTAGTAAGAGGCCTAGCTATCTTCGAGAAGCCTTCCACAAATCTCCGATAATAACCTCGCCAACCCTAAGAAGCTTCGTACCTCCGTTATGCTCTTCGGTGGTAGGCCAATTCCGAATAGCCTCTACTTTCTTTGAGTCTACTCGCGATGCCTTCCTTCGTCATCACATGGCCTAAAAACGCCACTTGCTCTAGCCGAATTCGCACTTCTTGAATTTGGCATGCAATTGTTGCTCCCTTAGCGTATGCAAGGTGACCCTTAGATGTTCCCTATGCTCTTTCTCACTTCGAGAGTAAACCAGGATATCATCGACGAATACGATGATAAACTTATCTAGGAACCCTTTGAAGACTCGATTCATCAAGTCCACGAAGGCAACTGGAGTGTTCGTCAACCCAAACGGTATCACTAAAAACTCGTAGTGACCGTATCTCATTCCGAATGCCGTCTTCTTCATGTCTTCCGGTCTCACCCTCAATTGGTGATATCCAGATTGTAAGTCTATTTTAGAGAATACCGTCGCCCCTTGTAATTGGTCAAATAAATCATCGATCCGGGCAATGGGTACTTATTTTTAATGATCACCCGGTTTAGTTTTCGATAGTCAATACATAGCCTTAGACTTCCATCCTTCTTTTTCATGAAAAGTACCGGAGCTCGCCCAAGGTGAGGAACTAGGACGTATAAAGTCCTTATCCAAGTAAGTCTTGTAACTACACCTTCAACTCCTTTAGCTCGGCAGGAGCCATTCTATAAGGGGTTTTCAAAATCGGAGCCGTACCCGGCTCTAGTTCAATCTCAAACTCTATTTCCCTCTCCGGTGGTAGCGTGGTCAAACTCTCTAGAAACACATCTATATATTCTCGTACAATCTCTATATCTTTCGGTTTCAACTTTTGCTCCACTTGGCTATCTACCACATGCGCTAAGTACCCCATACATCCTTTTCCTAGCATTTTTTGATCTTTAATAGCCAAAATGATTAGTGTTTTTCGAAGCTTTGAATCGGCCTTAAACTCTAACTCGTTGACTTTCGGGTAGATCAAAAGTTACCTTTTTTCCTCGACAGCCTATGTTGGCGCCATGCTTTGTCGACCAATCCATCCTTATGATCAAATCAAAATCTTGGAGGTCCAAGCACTATCAAATCGGCTTCTAATCTCCTATCTTCAATATGTACTCGGATACTTTTTAACCACACTTGATGATTCCATGGTGTCACCGTAAGGAACCGCTATAAGATATCTTACGGCTAATATCTCCGGTTTGACTCCTAGGCTTTTCACTAATGTATTTGATATAAAAGAATGTGTGGCATCGAAATCCATCAAAACATATGCAATTAAGCCAAGGATTGAGACATTATCGTGAATTACAGTTGTATTCCTCCGATCCGCCTCTTCCCGTGTCATAGTATACACCCGAGCAAGTACTCTTCCCGGTCTTGGTTTCGTACTTGTGGGCAATTGTAGGACATGTGCCTTGATTTTTGACACACATAGCATACCCGACTGTCCGATCCGCATTCCCCAAGCATGGAACCTTCCACACTTTCTACATCGGGGCGGACCGCCCGTCATTGATCTCGGTTGGTCGCTTGGCGGTGGTCTCGGAACATATGGTGCCGGTCTCGGTGGCTCGAGAGTTTCCTAAACCACCACTTCAATTGAAATTCCTAGGCGAAACTCATCTCACTCGGTCCCGATGAAGAGGCTCTAAATCTAAACCCTTGCCTCTTTTGTTGTAAGTCCTTTGAAATCTCCTTCGATCTTCGTCGCCTATCATCGCCTTATCCACCATTTCGAAAAGGTATTGCGGATGACATCCATACCATACTTCGCACTCTTGGGTTTAATCTCGTCAAAAATCTGTTCCTTTTTAGATTTTCATCCCCAGCAATAAATGGGAGGAATCTACAGACCTTGTTCAAACTTTCGTACATATTCACAGATCGACATCCCATCTTGCTTTAACTCCAGAAAGTCTTGAATCTTCTTGGCCCTCACGTCCGCGGTAAAGTATTTATTATAGAAGACCTCCTTAAATCCTTCGCAAGTTAAAGTTGGCACATCTACGGTTAGTCGCGCGCTCTCCCACCATGTGCGAGCATCCTTAGTTAATAGCACACGACACTCGCTCCCGGTTGGCAAACCGTAGATATTCGAATATTGCCTCCGGAGACTTAATCCACTCCTCGCCTATCATTGGGTTCACTCCCCTAGCAAACTCTTAAGGGTTCATCTTGCGGAACCTTTCTACCGCATCATTCCCGTGCTCGGGGTGGAGGTCGTTGTTGTGTAGCTAAAAGCTCGCCTCATTTGTTCCGCATGAACTTGTTGTTGTTGTCGTAGAGCTTGTTGTCGCTCGTTGCATTATTTCCATCATTTGACTCAACATTTCTTGTCGGTTTAGGCTATTATCGTCGGAGGTCCCTTCACCTCCGACTCGTACGGGGTTCTTTCTTGGCGGCATAGTTTATCTTTATGTACACATTAAGTTCACATTAGTTTAGTATGGATTTTAGCATTTAATGCTAATCATTCATGCTCGTATGAAATTATACATTTTTATACATAGTAAGCATCTCATACACACCTTTACTAGGTTTTTGTGCTATATTTACAATCAAAAGCACTCCTATTTATATTATAGAACATACAAAAGACACCACGACATGTGGTGAGATCCCTATTAACTTATTTATCGAACACGTCGAGGGAAAGAACCCTCTAGTAACCACCAATCAATGTGGTTTTCCATTGCCGTATGGACTATCTCACGAGCAATGGGTAAGGGTAGTCCCCATCCGTACATCAGCCGAATGAGGGATCGTCCGGCCCGGGTTGATAGAAAGGTCCGAATTAGAGCCCGATAAGAGTGTTGGTCTATCATGTCTTTCCAAACTTCGTCTAACAATCGTTGGTCTCCCGATCGAAGAGTCCGACGTAAAGTTATCCGAAGGAAGTCCGAGCTAAAATACCGGTTAAAGGAGGCATCGACGAATGTGATTCATTGAAGTAGGTCATGAAATCGCATAATATGTGCCACCAAGTCCCGTTCGGAACCATAGTAAGGTTATTTAGCTCGGCCCTAAACACAACTAGCGCTGCCCGTTGCCATCGCGTTCTAGGCACGCTTGGTACTCGATACAAAGCCGGCATCTACAAGTGATAGGGTTTGTTGTTATTAATAATTTCAAACAAAATTTTATACACATTATACAATAAAAAAAACATACATAGTTTAAGAGAACCGAAATTAAAATTACCCATCCAAGTAGCAAACCGATCCTCGGGCTCACGTGGCACTTACGGCTCTACCCAACTCCCTAAACCAGTGCTCGATACCATACTATAACGCCCCCGCCCTAGTCATATTTCTACTACCTAAGTAGGGTATCGGACGAAGCGCGTTACGCCGACATACCCTAAACTCTAAGTAGTTTTCTTTTGATATTCTTAGGACTTTAACAAGACATTACGTATATAACTCCTTAAGATAAAATTTACATAACATAATTAAATACATTAATAAAACATTACAGGCGATATTCAATTTCTCATGAAATCCATACCCCAAATTTACGTACAAAATAAAAACTAATATATGGTGTCTCACATGAGCCGGTTAGCGAGGAGCCGACCGCGTCCGTACCAACTTGTCCTTTTTCTCGTCAAGACATAAAAAAAATAACAACAAGGTGAGCCGAAGCTCGCAAGCAGTGGTGATGCACATGATATGCAATGTTGTTTTAGACTTCCCACTATACTCATCAATTTTAATCTCGGTACCCCGGGTATTAGCCGACCTACTCTATTTATCATCCGGTGGTCCGTAGATCACCTTCTGCTACAACGGAATTATCCCTCGTTGTAACTATAGTTAGCGAGAATCCATCATCTAACAAGTGCAAGCACATAGCTTGATTTCATCCAGATGATCCTCGGATCATCTTCTCGCTACAACGGAATTATCCCTCGTTGTAACTACTATTAGCGGAAATCCATCGTCTAATAGTGCAAGCACACATCCTAGAGTACTCGGACTACTAATACCCATTTATTCCAGTTAGGTTATCAAACCTAGATGTATAAACCATTTCCCAATCAATTGACTTGTCTTAAACCACCCACTATGCACATAATGCACGTGATGACGTATTTAATCACATTCAACCAAATTTGGGTACCAACCCTTCATTCTCATGCCATACTCATGGTCCAACCCACACTCGGAATTTATCCATTGCTCACATACCAATCATGATACCCACAACGAGAACACAATCTCCACTCATTAATATTGTTCATTAGTTTCATTAATATTTAAAAGAAGGTCCAAGTCCATTTACTTTAATCCGAGCCCATTAACTTTATCCTAGGTCCATTGACTCTATTTAATTCCATTTTATTTAGTCCAAGCTAATTTAGTTTATTCCAAACCTATTAATTTTGTCAAAATCTAATTTTTTTGGTTTTAGGGTTTATTACCGGGAAACTCTTAATCGAGTAAATAATTTTATAATTTCAGAACATAATTAAATCTTACTCATTTTATGTTAGATACTAGACATATGTATTTATAACATAGCCAAAAATTAGGTCTAAATACCAAGTACACAATTAATTACAAAGTTTTGAAACTTAGGGAACAATCTGCCTAATAGTAGTTTATCTAAAGCTATCCATACTAAATTGGGTGTAACTCTTTGTACACAAATCCAATGACCAAGAACTTTTAAAGGACGTTAGTTGAAACATAGATGAACAAAGTTTATGCTTGAAGTTTCACCTATAAATTGATCTAAAATCCTTGAACATACACCCCAAAATTCAGACAGAATTTACTCCTTATCAACACTAATTTATTAGTCCATTCCAAGCCAATTTTAAACATGTTTTAGTTCACTTTAATTTAGTCCAAGTTCAATCCAACCCATCACCACATACTTGGACATTTTTCAAAAAATCATTGCATCATAAATCATCACAACAAGGCATCCATACATAGATTTATCCCAAGCATCAAGCATATAACCATTGAAAATTATTACAACCCATGAAATAAACACTAACAAAATAACTTTAAAAAAAATAATTTAAGACATTAATCAGCAAAAAAATGAAACCTACTTACCTCTTTTAGGTTTGATTATAGTTTTCTTAGCTCTTTTTCTTTCCTTTTTCCCTTCCTCTTTTTCTTTCCTTTCCTTTCTCTCCTCACGTTTTTCTTCCTCTCTTTTCTTTCTTGCCTTTTCTCTCTCAATTTCTGGTACCTACGGGTTACTAAAGTTTTTCTCCTATTTTAACATTTGCTATATATATATATACTTACTTTGATTCAGCTACAAGTGTTAGAAATTATTGGGATAAGGTGTAAAGGTTATGGGTGAGTCATAAGGAAAGCTGGCTGCTTTGGAATCCATAATGGGTGAGTTGGCATTAAATTCATTTATTGCATTTACTTAGGTGTCTATATAAAATTTAGACTAATTAAAATCATTAATTATCTTAATTCAAGTAACTAAACTACTTTCTTTCATAAAAAATCGGAAATTTTCATTTTTAAAAATTCAGAATTTCTTTTCCCCCTAAAATTCCAGCAGTGTTTCCTCCTAACCCATCTATACTAAAATGTGCATAACGCTTTCTATGTGTATCAAACAATTATGAAATTTTATAGAGAGCTAGTAAACACATAGAAAAACAAATTTTATTCTTTAAGGTTTTCTCAAAAATCAATCTTAAAGCATCAAACAAATCTTACAATATTCGAGCAGATTCTTCTCCCAAAATTCCAGCAGAATGCATTTCGAAACAACCCTCACTATAATTGGTATAACTCTTAATTTATAGGTCTAAATATTATACACTTTTATACAGATCTATTCAACATATAGATAAACAACTTTCATTCTTTAAGGTTGACCCAAAAATTACCCTAAAGTCCTCAAATAACTCACACAAAACTCGGGCAGAATATAGTCCTTAAAACACTAATTTTGCATATTTGATTTCTTTAATAATTAAACCATTAATCTTAAGCACAATAACTTTAATTTAACATAAATCACATATTTCAAGCATTAATTTCTCATTATGAAATGATAATTATACTTACTCTTAATATACATATATATATAGAATTATTCTAATACAAGTCGCGTTACGGATAAGGGTTTTTTATGGGGGTTACAACGAGCCTAGTAAAACAATGTCCAATACGGATTGAGGATAAGAGTTTGGAAGCAGATTTGATAGTACTGGACCTTCAAGATTTTGATTTGATTTTAGGAATGGATTGGCTATCGAAGCATGGCGCCCATATCAATTGTCGGGGTAATAAAGTAGTTTTTGATCTACTCGGAGGTCGGCGAGTTAGAATTTAGGGCCGATACGAAGGCTCAAGCCATACGGATCATATCAGCCATAAAAGGTCAAAAGATGCTAGGAAAAGAGTGTAAAGGGTGCCTAGCACATGTGGTGGATAGTCGGGTAGAACAAGAGTTGAAGCCGGGAGATATAGAGGTGGTACGGGAGTATTTCAACGTATTCCTAGAAAGTTTGACTACGCTACCATCAAAGAGAGAGGTAGACTTTGAGATTGAATTAGAGCCGAGCACGACTCCAATTTCTAAGACTCCCTATAGGATGGCCCTAGTGGAGTTAAAAGAGTTAAAGGTGCAACTACAAGAATTACTGGATAAAGTATTCATACGCCCTAGTTCCTCACCATGGGGAGCTCCGATATTGTTCGTGAAGAAGAAGGATGGTAGTATGCGGTTATGTATTAATTATCGAGATTTGAATCGGGTGACAATTAAAAATAGGTACCCGTTGCCCCAAATTGATGACTTATTCGACCAATTGCAAGGTGCGATGGTGTTCCCCAAGATAGATCCGTAATTAGGATATCACCGAGTGAGAGTAAGATCGGAGGATGTGAAGAAGATAGCTTTCAAACGACATATGGCCATTACGAATTCATAGTAATGCCTTTTGGATTGACTAATGCCCAGTACCGCCTTTATGGACTTGATGAATCGAGTCTTTAAAGGATTCCTTGATAAATTTATCATTGTGTTCATCGATGATATTACGGTTTATTCTCGGAGCCGGAAGGAGCATAGGAAACATTTAAGAGCTATTTTACGGATATTAAGGGAGTAGCGACTATACACTAAATTCAAGAAATGCAAATTTTGGCTGGAGCAAGTAGATTTTCTTAGCCATGTGATGACAAAAGAGGGTATAGTAGTAGATCCAAGAAAAGTAGAGGCTATCCAAAACTAGCCTACCCTAAGAACGTGATGGAAGTACGAAGTTTCTTAGGGCTAGCTAGTTACTATCGGAGATTTATGGAGGGCTTCTCTAAGATAGCCGGGCCTCTTACTAACTTGATGAAAAAGAATGTCAAGTTTCGGTGGATGGATGTTTGTGAGAAGAGTTTTCAAGAATTAAAGCAAAGGTTAGTCACCACCCCGGTGCTATAACCATTCCGTCTAAAGGTGAAAACTTCATGGTGTATAGCGATGCTTCTAAAAATGGGCTAGGAGCGGTGTTGATGCGGAACGGAAGAGTGGTAGCATATGCGTTGCGACAATTGAAGGAATATGAACGAAATTATCCAACACATGATTTGGAGTTAGCGACGGTAGTCTTTGCCCTAAAAAATTAGAGACACTACCTATACGGGGAGAAGTGTGAGATATATACGAATCACAAAAGCCTACGATATATCTTCATACAAAAAGAGTTGAACATGAGGCAAAGAAGGTGGTTAGAGCTAGTAAAGGACTATAACCGTATAATCAACTACCACGGGGAAAAGCCAACGTTGTTGCCGATGCTTTAAGTAGAAAATCGATAGCAATGATGTAATTAATTCAACAGTCGATAGCAAAGGACTTTTAAAAGCTAGAATTGGAGGTAATTCCTATAGGCCACAAGAATATTTTATCAACTTTGATAGTCCAGCCGACTGCGCGGAGGGAATCAAGATGGAGCAACGAGATGGATGCAAAGTCGACTGAAATAAAACAGAGTATAGAGGCTGTAAAGGAGTCTAATTTTGAGGTGGATGATAAAGACGTAATTAAATTTAAGGAAAGGTTGTGTGTTCCCTCGGTGGAGGACTTAAAGGAAGAGATACTAAGGGAAGCACATGCAACTCCATACTCGATACACCCGAGAAGCAAAAAAATGTATCGGGATTTACGAAAATGTTATTGGTGGCCTAGAATGAAGAAAGATGTGGCAAATCATGTAGCAAGATGTCGGCCTTGTCAACAAGTGAAAGCGGAGCACCAAAGACCCTCGAAAACGTTAAAACCATTGGCAATTCCAGAATGGAAATGGGAGGACGTAACTATGGATTTTTCCATGGGATTGCCAAGGTCGGAGAATGGGTCGGATGCTATTTGGGTGATTGTGGACAAGTTGACCAAATCAGCCCATTTTCTTTCGATCAAGACCACCTACAATCCGAACCAGGTATGCCTAGTTGTACATTGATAAGATCATAAACTACATGGGATTTTGATCTCAATTGTATCGGATCAAGATCCAAGGTTCACTTCGTATTTTAGAAGAGTCCGCATAAAGCCATGGGCATGAAGCTAAACTTCGAGCACGACTTATCATCCTTAAACCGATGGATAATCGAGTGAGTAATTCAAATTCTAGAAGACATGCTACGAGAATGCATTCGGATTGGTTCAAAATATGAGAGAAATATGTACGCATAGTTGAATTTACGTATAATAATAGCTACCAAGCTTTAATTAGAATGGCTCCATATGAAGCTTTGTATGGACGTCGATGTAGATCTCCCATGCATTGGGATGAGGTCGGAGAAAGAAAGCTGCTGGGACCAGAGTTGGTACGACAAACGGTGAAGCGAGTGGATAAAATCCGTCAACGACTAAAAACGACTCAAAGCGGACGGAAAAGCTACACCGACAAGAGACGAAGAGATCTAGAATTTGAAATTGGTGACTATGTGTTCCTAAGGGTTTCATCGATGAAAGGTGTGCTAGATTCGAAAAGAAAGGGAAGCTCGAGTCCCCGATACATTGGGCCATTTCGAATACTTGGATTGAGTAGGCGATAAAGCATATCTCCTGTTGCTACCATCATCCTTAACGAGTGTGCATAATGTGTTCCATGTTTCTATGCTAAGGAAGTGCGTTGGAGAACCTAGCCAAATCTTAGAGACAGTTATACCGAACCTTACCCCCGACTTGACATATGAAGAGAAACCGAGTCCGGATTTTGGATAGTCAAGTCAAACGAGTTGAAGAATAAGGAGATTAGGCTAGTTAAAGTTATGTGGGAGAATCACGATCGTGAAAAAATGACGTGGGAGCTAGAGGAAGAGATGAGAGAAAAATAGCCGATATTATTCGAATAGGTCAATTTTGAAGATGAAATTTCATTAAGGAAGGGAGAAATGTAACCCTCATAAAATCCGTAATCGTATAAGTGTACGTATCGAGATATTTATATTTATACGTATATATATAGTGTATTGGTTACGTATGTGAAAATCCGTAACTGGGTCAAAATATGTACTTGGAATATGTGGTGTGTACGTATTTGTTGAGAGTAATTGGTATACGTAAATATTTAGGCGAGAATAATTTTAGATGAATTAATTAGTAAATCCCTTGTAAAGTGATAATTGCCAAACATTTTGGGTGGAAATTTTTGGAAACATAACTAAATAAATTACCCTCAAATTAATCACAATTTAAGCCTCATTTACATTTCATTTCACCATAAGCTCTTGACACTTGTAATGAGTATTAAATGGGATAAGATTAGATGAGATATTTATGTAAAGAAAATGGGATAAAGATGCATTTTTTGGTACATCCCGTAGCCTTCCTCAAAGCAAAGAAAGAAAGAGTGAAAGAGAGGGGAGAATGAGAGACAAACAGGAAGAAGAAGAAGGGGAAAAGAAAGGAAAAAGAAATGGAAACTAAAAGGAAGCCAAAGAGATTTTAGGAAAGTTTAATCCAATGTAAATAGGTTTCATTTTTTTTTTTTGGTTTTTTATGCTTTCCATGCTTATTATATAAGTTCTTTAATTCATGTAAAATGTGATTATGGTATTTTGTGATGAATTTAAACTCCTGATGTTTGATGATGGATGGTTATACATGTGTGATGAGAAATGTGCTTTAAAAGAAGATTTCTAGATTTTAGGGGTGGAAAAACCCGAACTTGGTGTGATTTATTTCGAGATCTTAGAGTGATTTTTAGGAAAAATGCAAAGAATAAACATTGTTGACCTATGTGTCTACTATATCTCTTTAAAATTTCATGACTTTTAGAAAAATATATATGGAGTGATGACTAACTTGGTATGGATTATTCGAATGGACCACCTACTTGGAAAAATATTTCATTCCAAAAGTTGTGTGATTTATTTTGGGATCATAGAGTGGTTTTTGGGTAGAATGCAAAGAAGGAAAGTTTTTCATCTATGTGTCTACTAGATTTATATAAAATTTCATGATTTTTAGATTTGTATGTAAGGATTTATGACTGATTTGGTATGGATCGTTTGAATGGACCACTTACTAAAAACATTATTTAGTTTCGAAACTTGTGTGATTTATTTAGGGATTTTAGAATGATTTTGGGGGGACAATTAAAGAATGAAAGTTGTTTATCTGTGTGTCTACTATCTCTTCTTAAAATTCCATGATTTTTAGATATATATTTAAGGAGTTATGGCCAATTTAGTATAGGTTGTTTAGGTATATCACTCGCTGAAAAATTTTTAACCTAAAACAAATGGGCTTGGACCAAAACAGAAAGGGGTTTGGATTCCATTAAATGGACTTGAGTTAAAATGAGAAGGGCTTGGATTTAAAAATAAAGTGGACTTAGATTAAAACAAATGGACTTGGGCTTGGATTAATATTAATGGGCTTGGATTAATGTTAATGGGCTTAGACTTAAATAAAATAAACTTGGCAATGGACTTGGACTAAAATCAAAAGGCTTGGTTTTAAAGTAGATAGGTTTAGACTAACGAAAATGGGCTTGGACTAAAATAAGTGGACTTAGATAGAAATAAAAAGGATTTGAAAATTTTAATGAAAATTTATTCTTTCAGAGAGGAATAAATAAATAAATAAATAAATAAGAATTGGACCTTCTTTTAATTATTAATGAAACTAATGAACAATATTAATGAGCGAAGGTTGTGTTCCCGCTATGAGTACCATGATTGGTATGTGAGCGTCGGGTGAATCCTGAGTGTTGGTTGGACTGTGAGTATGACTTGAGAAAGAAGGGTCTGGTATCCGAGTTTAGTTGAATGTGATTAAACATGTCATCATGTGCATCATATGCATTGGGGGTGGAAATAAATTGAGAAAAATCATTGAGTCTTGAATTGATACGGTTTGGTAACCGAATTGAGTGGAATGGGTAATAGCAAGGAATCCATAGTGCGAACTCTATTTACTAACACCATTAAGCGAGGGATAATTTTGCTAACTATGTGCTTATAATGAGGGATAATTCCGTTGCGAGTAGTAGGTGATATTGAGATCAACGAGAGAAAGTAATAGAGTAGTAGGTGATAACACGATCATCGAGAGATTAGGCGCACGGACTTGCATATACCCGGGGTACCCAGATTAAAATGGATGATAATGTGGGAAACATGATAGCATTGCATATCACGTGCATCACCCTACTTACCGAGCTTTGGCTCATTCTATTATTGTATTTGTGTGTTGTTCGGGCAAGGGCAAATTTAAGATGATCGAGGATGCTATCGGTTCTCACTAAAAGAGGCTCATGTGTCACTCATAAAAATAGGAATATCTTTTGTGTCAAAACAAAAAGGGGTACCGGCCTAGTTTGTAAATTTTTAGGCATTTTGAATATTTCATAAATTATAGAACTATCCGTAATAATGTTGTAAATTATATCATACATTTCCCACGGTTTAGTTTCTGTTATGTATGATGGAGGAAGTAGGGGACTTAGTCCCAATAGTGTGTCGCACCGGTCATGCTTGTTAGGTAATAGGCAAAGGAGCCGGGGCGTCACAAACAACATCCTTTGAATAATTAACTAAATTCATTTGCCAATCGATTACATTTTCTTAAGGTAAACGTGATGGTATAATAGGGGACCTATAGTTGTCCCCAACTAATGGTTCCATATGCTATTACACTAATATGCTTAATACTTGGATGACAAGTTGATATCTATTAGTCCTACATTATAGTCTCTTATCTCTTAATATGATAGAGTGGATAATATATAATTACCCACCTTTAATCTCTTATATGGTATATACCATAGGGTTTTATCCCTTTCCATTAAGGAACACATATATTATGTGGGGGGCTAATTATACCTATTTTCATAATGGTATCTCCTAGATTTTGGTTTTACCATAGAGGATATAATAACCGTTAGGTTCATTTAGGTACTATAATGAACTAATAATGCCTTAAAACTTATTAAGTGTAAAACTAATTAGGATTTATATAGGGGCTATGTATGTGTTGGTCCATTATATCAATTAGAGAGATATAATAGGTAATAACTCATAGGGAAATAATATCAGATAGTGAATAAGCTATTGAGGGTATCATGTCTACCTAAATCATAGTTGGATAATAATTGGCCTAATCAAACAGTTGACAACTATAGAGACCAACTTTCGATATGTTTTAATTATCCTTCTATAGGTAATATTCCAATACTCTAGAGGTAGTATCTATAGTAATTGGCTCCCTTATTGATTACATGGTCAACCCATAAAGTGGGGATAATAGACTCACATTAATAAATTGCATGTTTGAATACCAAGTGAATCTATACACTTACCATTGATGACAACATTATAAATTAAGGTATATAAGGTCCTAGTTATTTTGGAATAATTGTAACTTAATATCCCCATTGATCCTATACATGGGCATTCTCTATAGAAGGCCCATATTATTAATGATAGGAAATGTAATCCTTAACTAAGAGAAGGGCATGAGGTTTAAATTGGATATCAAACATAAGGTTGCTAAGGATTACATTTCCCACCTATATTATGGGATTAACGATAAGGGTATAATAAACATAATATATCATGATAATTTAAACCTAAAAGGGTTTAATTTTCCTGATACATATTGGGACTAAATATTCATACTCATTCTAAGCTTGAACTTGTATGTATATTCTTACACAAGCTATGGAATTGGATAATCAATCGTAATAACTATACCTAAATTATCATATGATATTATGGGTCATTAATACCTATATTACTAATTCAATAGGTACCCTATGGAAACAATCCATGAATGATTATCTTATAGAATACCTTTGGGTCAAACAAGAGAATATTGTCCATTGGGCACAAGGAAGCATATATTTCTCTCCAATCCTATTATTAGGATATAACCATTAGGATATAACCGGTATAACCCCTATTGGTTAATTGTTTTAGTACTCATTATTGCATTCGGGAAGTTTAAATCATACGGACATTTCCAATATGGTTGTTATTAAGAGGCTATCATAAAGGTCTTCTCCTATGATATATTATACTAATTCTAATAGTATTTAAAGATTCCTAATACGGATATACCTAGGTTAAAATCGATTAGGCAATATGGTCCTTATCGTACACAGTAGGGTCAATTAGAGACATTAGGTTTATGTTAGTTAAATATGGAAGTTCAACTAGTTATCTCCCACTAAATCATAGTGTAGATAATAGATACTTAGGGTTAGGGGTTTAAAGGTAATAATTATAATTGATGTGGACTATAAATAATCATCTCTATGTGATTGTATCCCTTATAGCTTGAAAATTTGGTATATACCATAGTCTATCCATTAGTAATTGTAATCCTCACATTAAGTTAACATATTAGGCATAACACACATTGATAATTTGAGGTAAATTTTATAATATAGGAATTAAGATGATGGGCTATACGAGTAATAATTAGTACGAGACTCAAATGTCACTTATGAATTTTACTCTTGTATAATGTCTCTCATCACCATGTTGACATAGCGCTAATGACCTATGTAGGTTAATATCTCGTTAGGTATTCTAACATTAAGATTGGTCCTATGTAAGGGGGCTTATAGATTTCTCTTAACTAATATCATTAGTTGAACATTGGTAGGTATATAGTTTATTCCACCATGTTTATATTGTGTACTTTAACCTAATTAGATACTTAAATGGTACCATTGGAAAGTGGATATATATGAGCTGATCTTAAATGGTATACTAGGACCATATTCTAGGGGCTACTAGGTATTAGGGCCATTTACGTACTATTATCCCTATTATTTAAAGGATAATTGAGTTGTATACAAAATTAGGCAAACAAATTGATACCTCTTAATGAGGTTAGAGTACTCGTATTTTTAAGAATCATATTCAAGTATGCAACGACATACTATGAGCGATTACCTAGCTAATTAACCTATAATGGAAGTAATAAGGGTAACTATAAGGGATAATTATGTTCAATTGGAATTAATCCGATTATAATATCAATGTCTATTGTAACCCCTGTAAAAATCCTTCACCATATAAACTATCGAGATATATATATAGATATACTATATGTGGGTGAAATTTATGTGCCATTTATTATAATTGGTTAAGCTTGTGCTTATATTGTAATGTGTTTGTTGGCTTGATTATGTTGGTTAGGTTGTTCCATAATTGCTAATTGCTATGGTTTGATTGTGATGGTTAGTTGTGCAATTAATTGTTAAGTTTTGAAAGTTTTGTATCTAGTTAGATCCATGTATGGATGGGTATGGCTAATGGATTTGGTTGACCAAAACATGGTGGGTGAATTTGAGACTTGTATAGACTTGAATAAAATGGACTAGGAAGGAAAGAAAAAAAATGAAATTTTAGGCTTTTCTTGAGCAAACTTTCGGCCTAGTCGGTTACATGACCTCCCATACGAGGTGTCTTAGCCCGTGTAATGAAAAAATTTATTTTTCTCTAAGTCGGAGAGTTACATGGCCTCCCACACGGGTGTGTGTTTGCCCATGTAATTCACTTGCTCACTCGAAATTCTCCACGTTTGCTCTATACTAGCTTAGTTTCCATTCCTTTTCACCATAATAACATAACAAATGGTCAATTAGGTTCAAATAGATAGAAAATGAAAGCGAGAAAACTTAGATAGTTACCATTTATTTCCTATGCTTAGAACATCCCATGAGGTGAGAAAAATTATTCAAAACAGAAAGAGTGTCAAAAACTGGGGACTTATTTAAATGATTGGAAAATGCCGAATTTTGGGAGAAGGAATTTGTCAAAATTTTTGGAGAAAGAAATGATAAGTTACTTGAACCAAACTAGCTTAGGAATTTAGTTAGTCTAATTACCCATTTTATGGACTAAATGGGACACCTAAGCTCACCATTTATTGCATGGGATGACAACTCACCATGATTGACTTTCACATTGCCACCTTGCCGTCCAAAGTTTTCTTTTAGTTTATATTTGGCCAACTTAATTTAGGACATTTGGAATACTGATTAATGAAACTAAAAGGTGATTATATAAGTAAGAAAGAGTGGATGGCTTGCCATTTTGGAGAGAAAAACCGTCACTTACCAAAAGAGAAGGGAGAAACCGAATTGTGAGGAGAGAAAAACGGAAAAGGAAGAAAACAAAGAAAGAAAAGGAAAAAGGGAGGAAAAGATAGCAAATTTTTTAAGGAAGCCTATATCATAGTAAGTAGGTTTTATTTATGCTTTTAATTTCTATTTTTATGTGTTTGAGTTAAGTATTGGTTGAGTTGTTTGTTATATTGTTGACCTTGGTTTGTGTTGGTGGATTTATGATGTATTGGCTTGATCTACTTGTGAATGTTATGTAGGTGATGAATTGTGATATTTAAAATGCCTAGTGCATGTCCAAGTATGTGGTAATGAGTTAGATTGAACTTGGACTGAAATTTAATTGGACTAAAACATGGTTAATGTGGGTTGGAATGAACGGCTAAATCGGTGCTATTGAGTAGTAGTTTTTGTCCGACTTTGGTATTGCATGTTCAAGGACCTTAGGGTGATTTTTAGGTGAACCTTAAAGAATAAAAGTTTTTTTATCTATGTCTTGAATAACTCTTTTTAAAATATTTTGATTATAATGTTTATATAGAAAACTTTATGTTCGTTTTAGTACATACTGTTCCGGATAAACTACTACTGGACAGATTGAATCTTAAACTTCAAAATTATGTGTTTGTTATTTAAACGTAGTTTTTGGATATGTTATGAATCAATATGTCTAGTTTCTAATAAAAAAGTTATAGGATTTAACTATCCTCAGAAGTTGGTACGTTGCCTACTTGATTAGAGGCTGCCCCATAATAAACCACAAATTGGAAAGGAGGGGAAAATGAATTCCTAGAGTTTTCACTAAAGAACCCATTCGACCTAATTAAGAAAATGAATAAGATTGGACCCATTTTATGTAATTAAGGGCATAGGACTCAATTACAACTCAGTTAGGTCTACATTAGTAAGTTGGGATGAAAAAGTAATTTTTGGCAACTTTAAGGATCTATGCGGCCTAAACCCTAAACTCGTGGGATTTGGGTTCCAATTCTTCAATTCCATAATTAATAGTTTTAGTACAGCCTAGTAAGTATAAGCGGACATTTAGATAGGAAAAATTGCTAGGTAAATCGAAATTTTGACCTAGAACATTTAAAAGCCCAATACAGCCCAAAATGCCCTAATTCGGATTCAAAGAGAAAATGTCACCTTAGTATGTTTTAAACTGGTGTAAAATACTACTAATTACATATGTCAAGTGAAGGATGAATTGTACGATGAGACTTACTAAATTTAATGGAAGGAAAGTGCCCACGTGCAACATAAAGTTCATGACTTGACTAATACTAGTCAACGGTAATTGATTTTCTTGGAGGAAATATTATGGAAGTGATATGGGAATATATCAAAAACCCTATATAGGTTGGATCTCGAGAATGATTTGGTGGTCTAGGGTCCAGCATCCATAGGGTGTTTAATAGGGTAAATGTAATATCATGTGCATCATATGCATTTGAAAATGGATTGAACCGAGTAAATAATTATTGAGGTTATTCGACAATAAATGATTATTGAGGTTATTCAATAGTAAATGATTGTTGAGGTTATTCGACAATCATCGAGAATAGAGTAGACTTACTAACACCCGGGTTACCTATAACATTTCAAATTGATGAGTATAGTGGGGGAAGTCAAAAAAATATTACATAACACATGCATCATCCTCCTTACCGAGCTTTGGCTCACCCTATTTGTTCTTGCATTCCATGATAGGTAAAAACGATGGTAATACCGATAAGGACACCGTCGGATCCTCCAAAAGGGCTCATGTGTGACACAAATACACTAGAATCTATTTTTGCTTGTAATTCAAGGGTACGAGTGTCAATAGGGGATTAATGACCTCTTAAATAGTCCGTAATTTTTTTTATTAGTTGTATTTGCTACTAATATGTAACTTTTTTTTTACACTTCTCATATGTACTATGTTATTAATTTTTGAGCATGTACATGTGCGAGTTAAGTTGAAATTAGATTATGTCAGTGTGACTCACCTTGCCGAGCCACTCCTATTTGGGTAATAGAGAGTGGATCGGGGTGAGGGCACCTGCGAGGTGGTATCGAGCCTGGTTTAGTTCATCGGGTAGAACTCTAAGTGTCACTCGAGCCCGAGGATTGGTATACTACTCAATGGGTAACAATTTGATTCTTGATATTGTTTTTAAAATATGTATGATTATTATGATATGATTTTCATGCCGGTATATAATTGTGTTCTAGTAATATCGGTAAACATTGTTGATGTACAAGTTGTATTTATTCTATACACCTTGCACTCGCTAGGACGCTCTAACAATGGGCCACCCTAGCTACCTACCGGACCGAGCTAAACGACCGACTTTGACCCCGGATCAAGATATAATAGCCTATGTCATTTAGGTGCATGACTCGATCCAATGAATAACATTCGTCGATGCTTCTTTCCAACAAGATCGTAGTATGGATTTTTCGCGATTGACTCTATGTCGGACTCTCTTACTAAGAGATCAACGGTTGCTCGATGAGGTTTGGTAAGGGTTGATAGATCGATTGTGTTATCAAAACCCGGTCCGAGCCCTCCTTTCAATACAAATTAGGTGGACTCATACCCGATTGATGTATAGTTTGGGTCTATCGTTGTCCCTCGCTCGTAAGATAGTACGCATTACATCGGATGACATTATTAACTAGTGGAGGGTCAAGCACTCCTTTCCATGACGCATCCGATATGTTAACTTGCCACATTAGACGTACTATAAGGAAGATATAATGCACAACATAGTAGCTTTCGTATGATTTTTGATGTAGATAGGAGCACCTTTTTGGTTGTCAATATGTACGAAAACACTTAGGAAGGGAAGTGCTTAAAATGCCTATTTTGTACAAAGTGCTTAATATATATATGAGACTTATGTATAATCTCGTACGTACCTAGATGATTTACATTATATGTTGATTGCGATACCAAAACTAACGTGAGCATAACATGGCATGTACAAAGTCAAAGCATGCCAAGAAAGGGGCCAGCTCGAGCGATGAGGTGAAGGGACATCCAATGATCATAATAGAAATCAATAAGACACTTTAAATCGTATGATGGACATGATACAACAACAATAAAAAACCATGCAACAACAACAACAACAATACCATATGAAGCAAATGAGACAGACTTCAAGCAATGCATCAATAGCCTCCACCTCCACCACCTCCGAATAGGAATGATGCAATGGAGAGGTTTGACAAAATGACTCCTCCGAAATTCATCGAGGGTGTTAACCCAATGATAGCGAAGGAATGGATTAAGTCTTTAGAAGTGATATTTTGAATACTTACAATTTACCAACAATGAGTGAGTATCGTGTGCCATCTTTATGCTTACTAAGGATGCCCGCACATGGTCGGAGAGCACACGACCGACGTAGACATGCCTACCTTAACTTGGGAAGGATTTAAAGAAGTCATCTATAATAAATACTTTACTGCAGATGTGAGTGATAAGAAAATTCAAGATTTCCTAGAATTAAAGCAAGATGGAATGTCCGTAGGTGAATATGTATCGAGATTTGAGCAAGGATGTCGATTCGTCCCATTCATTGCAAGAGATGACAACTTGAAGAAGAATCTATTTTTAACAGTGGCTAAGCCCAAGAGTTCAAAGCATGGTATGAATGTCTACCGCCAACACTTTTTCAAAAATGATAGATAAAGCGATGTTAGCGGACGAGGATCGAAAAGAAATAGTGAAAGAAATGCGACAGAAGAAGTTAGCATTCAAGTTAGGAGCCTCTTCGTCCGGACCATTAAGGTGATCCCTCGCCTAGACATTTTAGTCAAGATGGAGATCAAGGAAATGTACGAATCGATAGACTAGTACGATACATTTCTAGGTCGCTATCGGGTCATCGGTCGAGACCGATGATGGATAACCAACCCTAGTGCAATAAGTGTGGAAAGTTCCATGCAAGGGAGTGCCGACTAGATTGGAGAACTTGCTATGTTTGTCACAAGCAAGGACACGTAGCCCACAATTGCCCTTAAGCATCGAAACCAGGATCAAGAAGGATACCCGCTCGGGTTTACACTATGATGCAATAGGAGGTCGCTCGGAGGGATGTAGCGATGAATTTCGATAAGGTCTCAATCTTAGCTCGATTACTTATGTTTTAATCGAATCCGGTACTATACATTTATCTCGATCAAAAAAAAAAAAAAAGGGCCTAGGCGGTAAACTTGAGACATTAGTGGTAGGGTATCTTATAGCTATCCCTTAGGGGGGACATTCGATAAACTTGGCACGATATAAGGAAGATTAGCATGGCCCCTTAGTAACATGATAAGGAAAAGCGAGTAAGGTTCACTAGATAGATGCTCGGTAAGGAAAACAAAACTTCTAAGAATTGCAATAAAGGGGTAGTCACGGCCCCGGTACTAACAAATCCGTTCAAAGATGGAGATTTCATAGTATATAGTGACGCTTCTTAAAATGGGTTAGGAACGATGTTAGTAAAGCACGGAAGAGGAGTAGTTTATGCATTATGATAATTGAAGGAACATGAATGAAATTATCCAATGCATGAACTGGGAACGACAGGAAGAAAAGAAAGATAAATGCTCGAAGTTATTCGGATGAGTCAATTTCAAGGATGGAATTTCTTTTAAGGAGGAGAGAATTGTAACCCCCGTAAAAATCTTTCACCATATAAACTACCAAGATATATATATATATATGTGTGTGTGTGGGTGAAATTTATGTGCCATTTATTGTAATTGGTTAAGCTTGTGCTTATATTGTGATGTGTTTGTTGGCTTGATTATGTTGGTTAGGTTGTTCCATGATTGGTAATTCTATGGTTTGATTGTGATGGTTAGTTGTGTGATTAATTATTAAGTTTTGGAAGTTTTGTATCTAGTTAAATCCATGTATGGATGGATGTGGCTAATAGATTTGGTTAATCAAAACATGGTGGGTGAATTTGGGACTTGTATAGACTTGAATAAAATGTAGTAAGAAAAGAAAAAAAAATGAAATTTTTGAGTTTTTCTTGAGCAAACTTTCGACCCGAGTCAGTTAAACGGCCTCCCACACAGGTGTGTCTTTGCCTATGTAATGAAGAAATTTGTTTTTCTCTGAGTCGGACAGTTACACGTACCGTGTTGTGTCTTTGCCCATGTAATTCATTGGTCACTCGAAATTCTCCACTTTTGCTCCATACTAGCTTGGTTTCCATTCCTTTTCACCAAGATAATGTAACAAATGGTCAATTAGGCTCAAATAGATAAAAAATGAAAGTAGAAAACTTAGCTAATTACCATTTATTTCCTATGCTTAGAACATCCCATGAGGTGAGAAAAATTATTCAAAATATGAAGAGTGTCGAAATTTAGGGACTTGTTTAAATGATTGGCAAATGCCGAATTTTAGGAGAGGGAATTTGCCAAAATTTTTGGAGAAAGAAATGGTAAGTTACTAAACTAGCTTAGGAATTTAGTTACTCTAATTACCCATTTTAAGGACTAAATGGGACACCTAAGCTCACCATTTATTACATGGGATGACAACTCACCATGATTGACTTCCACATTGCCACCTTGCCTTCCAAAGTTTTCTTTTAGTTTATATTTGGCCAACTTAATTTAGGACATTTGGCATACTAATTAATGAAACTAAAAGGTTATTATATAAGTAAGAAAGACTGGATGGCTTTCCATTTTGGAGAGAAAAACCATCACTTACCAAAATAAAAGGCGAGAAATCGAATTGTGTGGAGAGAAAAATGGAAAAGGAAGAAAAGAAAGAAAGAAAAGGAAAAAGGGAGGAAAAGCTAGCAAATCTTTTAAGGAAGCCTCGTATCATAGTAAGTAGGTTTTATTTATGCTTTTAATTTACATTTTTATCTGTTTGAGTTATGTATTGGTTGAGTTGTTTGTTTTATTATTGAGCTTGGTTTGTGTTGGTGGATTTATGAAGTATTGGCTTGATCTACGTGTGAATGTTGTGTAGGTGATGAATTGTGATGTTTAAAATGCTAGTGCATGTCCAAGTATGTGGTAATGAGTTAGATAGGACTTAGAATGAAATTTAATTGTACTAAAACATGGTTAATGTGGGTTGGAATGAAAGACTAAATCAGTGTTATTGAGGAGTAGTTTCTATCCTACTTTGGTATTGCCTGTTCAAGGACCTTAGAGTGATTTTTAGGTGAAACTTAAAGAATAAAAGTTTTTTTTATCTATGTCTTGAATAATTCTCTTTATAATATTTTGATTATTAGGTTTATATAGAAAACTTTATGCCCGTTTTAGTACATATTGTTCCAAACGAATTATTGCTTGGATAAATTGAATCTGAAACTTTAAAATTATGTTATAAATTGTGTGTTTGGTATTTAAATCTAGTTTTTGGATATTTTATGAATCAATATATCTAGTTTATAATAAAAAAAAGGATAGGATTTAATTATGCTCAGAAGTTGGTATGTTGCCTACTTGATTAGAGGCTGCCCCATAATAAACCACAAATTGGAAAGGAGGGGAAAATGAATTCCTAGAGTTTTCACTAAAGAACCCATTCGGCCTAAGTAAGAAAATGAATAAGACTGGACCCATTTTATGTAATTAAGGGCATAGGACATAATTACAACTCAATTAGGTATACGTTAGTAAGTTAGGATGAAAAAGTAATCTTTGGCCACTTTAAAGATCTATTCGACCTAAACCCTAAACTCGTGGGGATTTTGGTTCTAATCCCTCAATTTCATAATTAATAGTTTGAATATACCTTGATAAGTATAAGAGGACGTTTAGATAGGAAAAATTACTAGGTAAACCAAAATTTTGACCTAGAACATTTAAAAGCCCAAAATGCCCAAAATGCCCCAATTCGGGTTCGAAGATAAAATATCACCTTAGTATGTTTTAAAGTGGTTTAAAATGCTACTAATTACATACTTCAAGTGAAGGATGAATTGTACGACGAGACTTACTAAATTTAACCAAAGGAAAGTGCCCATATGTAACATAAAATTCATGACTTGACTAATACTAGTCAACGATAATTGATTTTCCTTGGGGGAAATATTATGGAAGTGATATGAGAATATATCGAAAACCTTGTGTGAGTTGGATCTTGAAAATGCTTTGATAGTCTAGGGTTCGGCACCCATATGGTGTTTAATAAGGTAAACATAATATCACGTTCATCATATGCATTCGTAAATAGATTGAACCGAGTAAATAATTGCCGAGGTTACTCGACGAGTAAATTATTATTGAGGTTATTCAACGAGTAAATGATGGTCGAGGTTATTCAATAGTAAATGATTGTCGAGGTTATTCGGTAATCACCGAGAATAGAGCGAGACTTACTAATACCTGTGGTACCCTTAACATTTCAAATTGATGAGTATAGTAGGAGGAGTCGAAAAACATTGCATAACACATGCATCACCCTACTTACCGAGCTTCGGCTTACCCTGTTTGTTCTTGCATGTCATGATAGGTAAAAGCGACAATAATACCGATAAGGACACCGTCGGATTGTCCAAAAGGGCTCATGTGTGACACAAATACACTAGAATTTGTTTTTGTTTATAATTCGAGGGTACGGTGTCAATAGGGGATTAAATGACCTCTTAAATAGTTTGTAAATTTATTTTTTTGTTAGCCGTATTTGTTACTCGATATGTATCTTTTTTTTTACACTTCCCATATGTACTATGTTATTAATTTTTGAGCACGTACATACAAGAGTTAAGTACGAATTAGATTATGTCGGCATGATGTGCCTCGCCCGGCCACTCCTATTTGGGTAATAGAGAGTGGATCGGGGTAGGGGTGCCACATCTATAATGCTATATAATTCCTCTAATAGGATTAGGTATACAATGCTAAAAATAGAATAACATTTTATCAATAGGGGGATCATTTTAACATTACTACTCGAGCTAGAGAGATATATAAGGGATTATAATTAACATTATATAGACATAGACTAAGTAGTGAATTCGATGCATCAGCATTTATCAATATAGAAAAGGATATATTATGTCCTTCTTCATCCAATACCCCCACCGATATCTCGTTTCTTCATATAACCCCTATTATGTCAAATAGTGATATTATATTCCCATATATAGAGGTTGGAGTGAAGATTTCATTGCAACTCTTAGCCTATCCTCTCTCATGCCTATAGTACAATTATCTCCCCTTGGTAAAGCGGGGTTAATACCAAGGTGTAGGGTATTATACTCTATATTATGTTTAACGAGCTCGATATACTAGGTAACATCAAATGATAAAATCAGGCCAAGGGGAATATTCTCTATTTAGTATGATATACAGGATTCATATTTGATATTATATATTGATGTAAATAATTCTACTCTTAATTGTATAGTAATATATAGTACACCCGATACTATATATTACCCACTAATATATTTTTGGTGTGATTATACCATAAATATAATGGGTTACTACCCGATATGTGATATTACTCTCCAAATAGTTCTTATCAACCTAAGAGGCTTTATTTGCCAACTATTATGATACCCATTATAATACTTATTAGTTGTGATATATTCTTTAGGAGATAAAAGTTTAAAATTAACATAGTCGATCACTTGTTAGAGAGTTGTAAATGCATATATAATAACTTACCGAAGAGTCTTGAGGATCAATTATCCTGTTAGGATAGCTCTATTTCTTATGTCCATATCAATAAGTGATTCTTATTATTTAACTCTAGGTGATGAGCATATGCCAGGTGACAAGAAAAATTAATAATAGTATTCAAGGGAATAACCTCCCTTATGGATAACCTACTAATGAGATTAACCTAGGGTTATTTATTTTTTATCATAATGGGTCCACATTATCCTTGTACCCCAATTATACTAGCCTAATTATCGGGGTGATAATTAATTTTAACCTTAGGAATTATCTATGAGCTATATTGTAATTTATCAATTTTATTTATAATTCGCATTAATATATCAAATTATAATATCCCCCACATTGTTTAAGAATATTGATAAACATATGTCCTACATTAGTATTCTACCAATATAGCCTATTGGGATATTAAATCATTATTATTAGACCAAGGGCTGATTAAGAGTTACCCGATGTCCTACAATATTAGGATACCTTTTTCTATAATTGATATTAAGGGGATATCGCAAGAGTACAATTTGATAACCATCACTAAGGTACTAGATTAAATATTAACAATATTTCTTATGATTTGAATTCTCATATACCTTTCACAACTATAGTAAATTGTTATCTATTTTTACTTCCTATTGCCTAATTCTCGTATTAAATATCACAAGGATTGATTGACCCAAATGTCTAATTCTCGTATTAAATATCACAAGGATTGATTGACCCAAATGTCTAACCATAAAGATATATTAGGTATATAAGGTCACTATTATTGTCATTCACCCTAATGACCACCTACTATCATTATATCCAATTATATTAACCCTATTCTCCATGATTAGACATTCGGTTTTATATTCCTTTCTCGTGAATATAGTATTGGCCATAACCTAGATCATTAGGGTGAAATCTATATTAGGAATCATATGCTAATAATCTATGGAGTTCGAGATAATCCTATTAGGGTGAAAACATATAATTATGGCTATAACAGAAGGTTATTAATTACTTGATATCTAATAGTATGTTTTAGCTAGAGAAGAACCTTATAACATAGATGTGATATGAAGTACATTAGGATGAAAGGGGTGACACAATAAAGATTATGATTATAGGTTTCACTTAGATGGTAATACTAAATACCTAGAGCACTCATTAATACATTCATAATTATATATCTTATTTCCGTATCACTCTTATAATTTATTTCACCGATATTTAGGCATAACCTCATCCCAAACAACCTATAATCATACTCATGAATATATTAACCTAGTTAATTAGTTTATCATGAACTAATTATGCCTACAATTATTCTTGGGGTAGATATAGGGTAAATAGGGGACTCATCCCAAAATAGATGAATACATCTCCTGTAAACCCGGGAGGTGAATTAATAGGAGAATACTACAATAGGTCACCGTATAACCTACTTATTCAAGCTAACACACAATAGGTACATGTATTAATATATAGGTGAATATCCCTAATGACTCGATTAATGATTCAATTACCAATTACTCTCCAAATAGTTATTACTGCAAATACTAAATGATATCATAATTAATAGGTCTATCTCCTCAATTATTAAATGGTGACTCCCTCGGTTCAAGCATAATGCATAATGGTGGTTCACTATAGGCTTAGGGTTATTACTAATAATATTATATGGCTCGGATAGATGTCCTACATTAGTAATGGGGCCTTAATTATCGAATTAGTACCAATGAAAAAACTAACTCATATTTGCATAATATATCCCTATCCCTATACCAATTGGAGTTATTTTATTCGTCGAGTTACTAGTATACCACAATATAAAGGGATATTCTTAATTCTACCTAAACAATTATCGTTTGCTTGATAGACTCCTTTTAATATGTGAATATCATAGTAACTAACGAACATTAAAATGATCATCATAATATAACAATACGTGGTATAATTATTCGTAATGGTATAACCCTAAGAATGGCCTTAATATATTAAAAAAGGTTAATCAATGATTACAACAAATAATCTATATCATGATAGGGAGTTATATATACCCTATCCAACAATGCATAAACTATTTATAATGGATAGTCGAGTTAAAAATATTTTCATATCCCTATAGTTGTACCTTATACTATGATGATACCTTAATAAGTTACTTAATAAGAGAATAGACTTATTTGATTAACTATGATTAAGCACTATCCCCAAGACCATTATTGATTGGCTATATAAACAATACATATTCCCTTTATTATTGAAGAGGTTATACCATTAAGTGATAAACACGATCCATATTGGTCTTACTCGATTGTTAAAGGTATATACCTATATCCTCATAATATCTTTATGGGGACTCATTAATACAATCACATAGAGATGATTAATCATTGTGATATTTTAACCCACCCTAGATTATTATTATGTAAGAATAGTGTTTTTAACCAAAATATATTAACCTATTTTAGTGAATAATAATTTATATCTTAAAATGATCCCCTTATTATTAACTAGAATTATTCCCTCTAAGTTACATTAATTAGCCTAAAGATATCCTTTAAAAAACACTATAGTAAGGTATAAATTAATTAGTTGACTTAGTGGTATAACTAGTGCTCATCATACGATTTGCGTAATGATCTTTTATTAATTATGAATATATGGGCAACTCATAGCTTAGTTATGAATTAATATATCATGATAATGTTAGTTATATTAATTAATCAAGATATCTATTCTCGGGGTATTGATGAGTATGGTTACCAAATAGAATAGGTCTTACATCATAGTTGTGTAAGTATTAATCCCTATATTAGGATAAATTGGTAACCCCTAATTATTAGGTTAGTAGAAATATTGATAACTATTTGGTTCTTATTATCGAAGGCCTATAATGGATAGCTAATTAATCCAATCGGGGATCATGATCGGGAGGCCATATACTATGAGAGGAGTCATTGCACTTATTTTGAGAGGTCATGACATAGAGGAGACTATAATATATAAGGTTTGTTATATCACAATGTAATTTAGCCAATATATATTGTGGGTGTAGGAGACAACACCTTGGTTTATAATATCAATGTTATGAATTCCTCAAAATGAGTCCTCTCATAGTATTATACCTCCCATTATCGATATATTATCGGTATTACCCATATTGCCCAGAATGATAGGGGACAATCAAAGGGTTACTCATAGAGGTATAATACTATAAGAGGACTCGTTTTGGGGAATTCATAACACTAATATTATAAACTATCATATGGATAGGAAGATTGTGATAAACCTCTATGGGTACCTAGCTCACAATTATGGTTTACCCATTATACCTAGTCACGTATCATCATTGAGGATAACAACTATGGAATGCCTCTAGGCCACTAATTATGACCCTAAATATCTCCACGTTTGTAAGGTAACTATCACATTTACCATAGAGGTTATCTTCAAATTATTTATATAATTATCGTTATTAAGATATCCCTATTAGAATTATAATCATATACTGATTAGGGCCAATTCATGTTAACCAAATAGTGATATAATTATTAAGGTATTCCTATTAGAATTATAATCATATACTGGTTAGGGCCAATTCATGTTAACCAAATAGTTATAGGGATTATATGAGTATAATATGCCCACAAGATACCTCTTATGATTAAGACTAGGATATATACCCAATACCAATGTTCTAGTATATGAACTATCATTCTAAACCACGTTATATCAAACATTAACATATCAATCTATCATTCTGAACCACGTTATATCAAACATTATCATATCAATAGGTATTATTATAAAACGATATTTCATAAAATAATTGTTTAACTCTATCATATTTAGGATATATAATAACCACTTGATGGCGCATACCTTGATCAGATAATTAGCATTGGATTAGTGTTAATTATGCTATAATAATTATTTATTTGAAAAGATAATTATTAAGAGAGAACCTTATCCCATTAACTTGCAATCAATTAGTTAATAATGAAATGGTCAAAAAACTTATTATAGAGATATTAATACTCATTATAATCTTATGGAACAATTATTGTCCCTCCATCTTAAATGTGAAAGATGGGAGCATAATATGGGGTATTTATAATTCATAATTATAGTCTCCCTATTCTAATAGAACCAATATTTACACTATTATCTATAATATCCAAAAGTTACTATTTTAGTACATAATCGGATACCTATATGACGACCTTATGATCCTAAGAGGGTTGATACTAAGTTTTTTCTCATGATATATTCATGGTTACCAGTGATAAGGATCAATATGGTCATAAGTTTACCTACAATTTGAGGGTATCATTTTAATGGGAGTAAATAAGGTATTCATAAGTTTAAAACTACCTTGTATTGCTGGTAGAATATGTCTAAATAGGTTGTTAAATATCAATACCTATAGCTCCATGGGGCATATCTTGTTGATTAAATTTATGATCATATTGATCCTTATCACTAGTAACCATGAACTTATCATGAGAATAACCTTAGCCTATGTCTATATAATTAATGTAGTCACCATATATTCACCCATATGGTTACTAGTATAAGCCTAGAGGGTATTAAGATGATAATATTATTACCAATGGGATCAACCTCTCTTTATAGACTATAATTAACTTATTACTCGAAACATATGATATAATTGGTTATCATAATGTTATTATAATAGGTCATATGGAGATTTCTCTCCCATCTATACCCTATGAATGTATGATGATAACTAATTAATTGAGAGGTTGTATGATAATCAACCATTAATGTCTAACTATTAATGGCCATCAAAGTTAACTATCCTATAGATATCCTATTAATTATAACCTAACTAGGGTATACTAGTAGATAATTACTTAAGGTCATGATTCTCATTAAAATGTATTAGTCCCTAACAATCCCTATAAAAATTTAGATTAATAATTGTCTTATTCTAATACCCTATTATTTGATACTATAATATAGGCATCAATTAACAAGTTAATATCTCCATAGGAGGCCATCAATGATCTCATATTGATAAATTTATAAGCCATAGAAAGGTAACCCCATGGTATCCAATTCTATGAGTCCATTATAAAGGTATGGCCCCTCTTTAGACCCTTCATTATAATCATTATGCCCATTAAACAATTAGTGTTGAGTCACCATACTATTTAATTGGGCTAAGCTCTATGCCCTATGAGGGAATAACAATATAGGGGTTAAGAGTAACGATCATATGACTTGTACAACAATCCTAATAGAGTATATGATATCATTTGGAATAAATCACATAGAGATGATTCATCATAGTGATATTTAGAGTATTAAGAATAGGTCATTTAAATTCAACATAATATTCGATATGATATTCCCCATATAATCCCCCTCAAGCTTTGTTTAGGGGTATGAGATAAGATATTGGATGGTATAAGAAATAGTCAATTATAATCTAGTGCTAATGACATATCACTATTCCAAAATCATAAGCCCCAATATGTACAATAATGTACTTGTTTAAGGGCTCCCTATATAGTCTATTAGGCTGATATATTAATTTTTGCTTACAATTATACCTACCAATGTTCAACTAATGGTTACTTGTAAGGACAATTGTTAAGCTAATATCGATGATAGTAATCACTAAAGATCTAATACTTCATGAATATTCCCTTATGTAACCAAATCACTAATTGGGGAATGTACCATCCATCTATTCATCTAACCATGGGATGCAACCGTGATAGTAATGGAGAACTCCTAATATCAGCCTAAACATACCCATCCATTATTATCAACAGATCACATAGTGATAGTATTTATGAGTAATGACCAACTTTAATAGAGAGAACCTTAAGCATGAGAAGGGGTACAATGTTAGTATGTTATAACTCTCAAACAAGATTGTAGTAACCATAAGTTCTATTGGAAGAATAAGTTATGATATAAAATAAGCATGATTGGAGATATTTATATGCCTCTAATTACAATAGCCTACTCAACTATTTAATAACATGTAGAAGGGTTCGTTAATCCTTTTCAACACTTGACGAGATATATTCACGAGTGTAACCATTGGGTGGTAATATTGCTATGCTATCAAGCTATTACTATGGGAACTAAAATGATTGACTATTAGGTTGATAATTATATTATATTGCTGATGAGTAATATAATTATTCCCTTGACATGACATGGATTGGACATATAAGTAAATAATCATATGGTTCCCCTCTTAAAAATGCAAGAGATTAAATATGATTAATTTAACACATTGGTTAATATAATTGATAAATAATAGATGTATATTCCCGGGTAGGCCTAAGAATAAATCTGATTATAAGGACTAATGATTGAATTGGATAACCTAATAGTAGAACCATGGCTAGATAATTAGTTGTACTATACTAGTGGAGACATAAAATTGTTGAATCTCGGTTATGGGTGCCCCCTAAAGTAATGTATTTCATATATCATAATTATATATATTTGAAGGATGATAATTGGTAAAGGTAATATAATGTTAATCTTGGTATAGTGATTGGGTAATGTTATTTTTTGATGAAAATATCTTTGTTTTATAAGTAGCCATAATTTTATAGTTGTTGGTAATTATAGGTACACCTATTGGAGAAGGCTATTCATGGCACGCAATCAACCACTTTTGCACTCATTATTACTGACTTTTTGGCGTCTCCTTCTAGGATATTAATAATTTGGCCAGTGTTGCCATATTTTTAGAGATTACAATGATAATAAAGGTAATTCTATTTAAATATTTACCCTCTCCAATTATGATGCTATATAGGGGATTGAATATTAATAATATCTCTTATGATTTAAATTCTCACATACCTTTCATAACTATAGTAATTTGTTTTTCTATTTTTACTTTCTAAAGCCCAATTCTCCTTAGGAGTTAGTTATATTGATGCACATATCAAGTAAAAGATATCCTCAATGTGAATATAAGTATAATAGTAATGAAATGGCTAATAGTTATAATACAATGATAGCTATAATTGGTTAAACCATCCTATGGATATATTCTTGATATTCATCATATGCTCTTTTTAAATTTAAGGTTCTATTTACGTTTGGTGATGGACTATTCATTATATACCAATACTATATAATTTTCCATAACTAAATAGGAGTTATAGGGGCGAAAACTATCATAACCTATATAGTTGGCCCTAGGATTCATAGATTATTAGGATGATTAAGTAAATAGGGGTTAATACTAACATGAAATAGGTAGATTGTTCCCACTTTTAAAGGTTAATAATAGGTATAGGGACGTGTACTCTTATCTATTCATAATAATGGCCAACTATATAAGGCTTATTGCCATATTCTATACATGGTCCCTATAGCTCACTATGGTGATTATATTTCACCTAGCAATACTCAAGACGTCGACTAATTAGGAGATTAATTACGAATATGATAACTAAGGTTAATATTTCACTAATGTTATATTGCCTAACATCAAGGCTAGTTTAGTTACCATCATTAAGAATGGCATGTTTGGTGTAGATATTATAGTTAATAAAATGGTTAGTCCTCTAGGTTATCATGAGTAAACGATGTTATCGAAGTGAATATATTTATCCCCTAAATATTAGTAAAGAAGATATAAGCCAATAATAATATTTGGGCATTAGATAGGTTGATGTTAAAAATACACTTATAATAAATTCCACTTATTTAAGGAATAAGTAAAATATCCTCACTACTAATAGTAAACAACTTACTCGTAAATCTAAAAGTTGATACCTCTTATAACAATAGTATACCCTTACATAAGCTAATTGAAACGAGGATATTTGAAAGTGAAGAAAATATGTTATTACTTAAAGAGTGGTTACTATTATGGGTTCTATGCTTATAATAGGTCGAATAATAGCAATTTTGAGTACTCTTCCCTAATTAATATAGGATGTGTCAAGATTGTTAATTAATGTATATATTCAATTAAGAGAACTAATATGGTATGGACTATATTATAGCCAATTTAAATATATATGTGATCATAATATTGATTATCGAACAGTAATAGTACCTTAATATAAATTTACTTTCCATCTAGTTAGTAATTACCTTTAATCTCCTATTATTAACCCTATGACCAAATACTAACAACAATGTCAATGGGGGTAGATTATTATGAACTATTCAGACTAACGATGGTACCCGATTAAAATTAAGAGTTATATAATGTAACCCCTATGAAAATTCTTGATCATATAAATATAAGTATTAGAATATTCATAGATATATATATGAAGTATGGGTGTGATCTATATGACATGTTAAGATTTTTGACGTATGAATATTTATGGTGGTTATAGGAATACTTTGGTGTGTATATAAGAATTTAGGGGGATAAATTTCGGGTAAGTTAGCTAGTTATTTAGTTCTTTTAACACTTATGAAGAATACGCCATGAAATGGGAAAATTGTCTAAATAATTGGAGAGGGCCAAAATTTTAGAGGAATACCAAAATTCTTGGACTAAAATACCCTTAAGATTATTTTTAATTCCATTGCCCATCCTTAAAAATGAACTTGACACCTAACTTCTCCTTTCTTCCATTTGAATGACACCTCATCATTTTGACTTCCAAACCCGCCACCTAGCCTTCCATTACCTCCCATCACTTTACACCTTGTCAACTTAGTTTAGGACACTTTTTATGTTATTTAATGAAGGAAGAAAATTGGAAGTATATATATAAGAGAGAGCTAATGGTCGGCCACACTTTAGAAATTTTAGCTCACAAAAATTGAGAGAAAACCAAATTGAGAGAGTGAAAAGCGGAAAAGAAAAAGAGGAAAGAAAGAAAGAAGAAAGGAGAAGAAAATACTAAGGGATTTTCTACCAAATTTGAACTAAGTAAGTAGGTTTTCTTTTATGTCCATTTAATTTATATGAGTAACTTGAGACACTAGTTATGTTGTTATGAGTTGCTTGTGTTGGTATAATGTGTTGATGGTTTGATATGGATCTACTTGTTGGACTTGTGTATGTGATGAATTGTTGAAGATTATAAAGCTTTGTGTATGTCCAAGTATGTGTTGATAGAGTTGGTATAAACAAAGGGGCTTCGACCGAAATTTGGTTGCATTAAACTATAGTTGAGATGGACTTGGAAGGAATGAGTTTCTAAGGCATTTCTTAGGAAACCCATTCGGCCTAAATGCCAAAATGGGGAAAGATTGGACCTTTTTATGTAATTAAGAACTTAGAACTTAATTGTAACTCAATTAAGTGTACATTAGGATGAAACAAAACTCCATTGCAATGAAAGAAAATTTCTTGCCACTCTTTGGGAACCATTCGGCCTAAATCCTAAACTTTTGGGATTTGAGTTCCACTCATCCAACTTGATAATTAACGGTTCAATTGTACCTAAATATGTATAAATTGAAGCATAGAAAGGTTAGACTCCAAGAAAAATAGAAATTTCGACTTAGACTCGGCTAAAAGCTAAATTCGGCCATCCATGCCAAAATACGGGCTAAGAGAGAAATTCCACCTTAGATGCGATTGAAATTGGACCGTAAGGCTAACATCTACATAAGCTAAGTGTAGGTCAAATTTTATTATAAGACTTACTAATTACACAAAAGGAAGGTACTTACATACGAAGTAAAGTTTATACCGAATACAAATTGGTGATAATTGTTCTTTGGATGGATACTATGTAAACCATATGAACTATATCGGAAATATTATGCGTCAATTGAATTCCAAGAATGGGTTGAGAATATAAGGTTTGGTAACCATGATTGCATGAATGTGATAATTAAAACATCATGTGCATCATATGTATTTGGGGGTGGATTAAATTGAGAAAGAACATTTGATTGAGACTTGATGAGGTTTGGTAACCAAACTAGATTAAATGGATATTAGCAATGAAATCGTGTGTGTACTCTGTTAATTGATTACTCCATCGGGCGATGGATAATCTCGCTAACCATGTGCTACAACGAGGGATAATTCCGTTGTTAGCGGTAGGTGATTCGGTAATCACCGAGAGATGAAAATAGATCGAACTTGCTAATACCTAGGGTACCCGAACTAAAATTGATGGGGAAAGGCAGAGTAATAGGAAAGTATCGTATATCATGTGCATCACCCTACTTACCGAGCTTTGGCTCATTCCGTTGTTGTAAATGTGTGATGTAATAGGTAAGCGCAAAGATAATTCGATCAAGGATGTTATCGGTTCTCACTAAAAGAGGCTCATATGTTACCTGAAAATATAGGATTCTCTTTTGATTGTAAATTAGGGGGTACGGTGTCTATTAGTGGATAAAGGGCATCTTAGACATTTTGCAATTTCCTATAACTATATTTTTTAACGGTATATAAATTGTATTGTACGCACTCTATGGTTATGTATTATGAAAGTGAGTTGGGATTTTAGTCTTAACAATGCAACTAACCTAGCCACACCTCTTAGGAAATTGGTAAGGGAGCTAGGAGCGTTATAGTGATGGTATCGAAGCCTTGGTTTAGGGAACCGAGTAGACTCTTAAGTGTCACATGAGCTTGGGAACCAATACGCTACTTGACTGGTAAAAAAAGATTGATACTTTGTTTCTTATAAATGTGTGTGTTTATTGTGTGCTTTTATATAGTATATAGCCATTTCTCGAAATAGTGTTGATGGTCAATGTTATTGATGTAGATGTCGTACCTATTTTGTGTTCATTACGTTGCTAGGACCCGCCAGTAGAGGGCCACTCTAGCCGCTTACTTGGCTGAATTAAGCGATCTGAATATGACTTGGGATCGGGACATGGTCGCTCACATTATTAGAGTACATGATCTAATCTAGTAAATAATGTTTGTTGACGCCTCTTTTGATCAATACCATAGTGTAGATTTCATGAGGATGCCATTACATCGGACTCTTCTCCCGAGGGATCAATAGTTATTGGATGAAGTTTGGTAGAATGTGATGGACCGACAGTCTTATCGAGACTTAATTCGAGCCTTCTTACCGACACGACTTAGGCCATCCCTCACTAGATTGATGTATAATTAGGGCCTACCCTTATGTCTTGCTCGAGAGATAGTACACTCCACCTCGGTTGATATCATTGACTTGTGGAGGGTAGAGTATTCCTTTTCTTGTCGAGTCTAATATGTAAGCTGACGCATTAGATGTATGACTAAGAAAGGTATATCGTGGGATGTAGTATCTTTTGCGCACCTTTTGATGTAGATAGAAGTACCTTTTTTTGTTTTAGATAAAAGCACGAAAACCCTTAAATGTAAAGGTACTTGTCAATGTGAATGCCCGTTTTGTATGATATGCCTATCTATATAAGAAACATTTATTACATAAATGTCTTCTATTATGCATTACATGTGAGTAACTCGTATTTATTAACGGTATGTAAATTATATTGTACGCACTCCATGATTATGTATTATGGAAGTGAGTTGGGATTTTAGTCTTAACAATGTAACGAACCTAGCCACACCTCTTATGAAATTGGTAAGGGAGCTAGGGGCGTTACATATAAATTAGGTCATATCATCTATTTTAATACTAATAAGTGATATCTTTGACATTCCAATGAGAGTTATGTTAATAGGGAATTAGTAAATCAATTTGGTTATTTACCATTATAATGATCAAATATAATATGATATCTCTCAAATAACAATAGAATTCAATTATTCCTATTGATATTAAACATAGCATAAGGTATTGGTGATTCAATAAATTACCAATCCTATATTAACTATGGTTCAACCCCTTAGCCCATTAAGATTATAACTCGATCAATAAGGATAGTTTAAAGATGTGGTCAATAAGTAGGTGAGAGTATAATTGAATATCCTTATAGGTTATAGCTTATTTGAGGAATATAATGTCCCCAAACCAATTATTGTAAACCGTCACGTTTATGGGATATAAGAATCTCTAGAATTTAGGTACAAGCATATATTGGTTAATACCACGATGAAGAAATAATGGTTACCTATGGTACCTTATCATAAGCTAATAATATAGATCGTCTAAGAATAATTGCATTATGTAACCCCCGTAAAAACCCTTATCCGTAACACGACGTGTATTAGTATAATTCTATATATATGTATATTAAGAGTAAGTATAATTCTCATTTCATCATAAGAAATTAATGCTTGAAATATGTGATTTATGTTAAATTAAAGTTATTATGCTTAAGATTAATGGTTTAATTATTAAAGAAATCAAATATGCAAAATCATATCATTGACTATATATCATAATGCTTGCTTTGCCTTAATGCTCCACATCGGTCCAATTTACTATAGTACCATAACAAACAGAATAAACCATTCCTAAGATTAATTTCCCTTTATTATGATGGTATATTAAGTTTGATAGTTGTCAAATAAGGACTATTAGTAGCAAAAAGGTTATCAAGTATATATAAAGCCTTTAAAATATTATTAGCTCATTGAGACCCAAAAGCCATATTTTAATACCTTATTATATATAATCTCTAAAAAAATCTCCGATAGCTTAACAAATAATCCTTTGTCCTTAATTCCCAAATACTATAAGATATTTGTACCTCTCTATCATATATATGTACTCCCTCTTAATTAGTCTATCCCTTTCCTCTCTCTCTCTCTCTGTAGTTTTGGAGTAACTAATTAATGATCAATTTGGACAACTCTATAATATGGCTTCTTGATATATTGGTTTATTTATATATATGATAGGGTTATACCATTTTAATAAACCCCTCTCCGTTTAGGGGCACCTATCTCTTATATTTCTAATGTAAGCCTGCCCTCTATATTATGAGTATGTACTTTATTATGAGTACGTAATTTACTAATTAGGGTAATAAATTGTGTCCAAAAGAAAAGTATATGATAGTATATTATCCCCATATTATATTAGGAAAAGAGATTTGTAAGATCAATTATCCCCCTATTAGTATATAATCTCTCTCACCATTCTATAAGGTGGAATATAATTAACTCCTAGGGTATTAATACCTTTTGATAACTCTATTAGTGTACACCATTACTAGAGTCCTCAAGATATTCTGATCGAAAGATACGAGGTCCATGATTATTTTCCACTCCCAAGCTAATAACCTAGTCAAAGTGAGAGACCCTTCGACACAGGTAATATATTTTAATAATACTCTATAAGAATGAGCCCCTTCTATAAAACCAGTATTCTTGTTAAAGGATGATATTTAAAAAGAGGAGCCTCCTACAAATAAAATAATCTGGTGAATTATCACTAGCCTTTACATGTCTTTCTTCACCTAACTATCAAATTCCTAACTGAATGTCCTTTAACAATTGACTATCGAGCAAAACCTTAACCTACTAATCGAAGTTTATATTATTTGTAGGAGGGGAAATTTTACACTAGTCTATGTGTATTTGTATGTCCCAATATCTCTCATGACTCTCACATAGAGGATTACCAATAATATTGTCTTCGTATCCTATCTTATCCTTCCATATTATATATAGAGTTTACCAAACTTTCTATAAAGATGGTGAGATCAAACTATCCTTATCTATTAACCCAAACACCTATGATTGAACAAATAAATAGCTATTATGTTTATTGATAATCTCAATAAATCTATTATGAAATTAGCCATCTCATAATATTATTTTAAATAGGTATGTAAAATAGAACTTTGATGGAAATAAGTTTATCTTATATCATTTATATTAACAAGATGACATTGTACGATTATGGGCAACTATGAAAGTAGAGTGAATCAATATTATTGTAGCTTGAATATTACATTATTAGAGTTTGCAGGAGTGAAAATAGTATATGGAGATTCAATTGCCCATGAGAAGGGGTGACCTATTATATATGATAACAATGTACTCTCTCTGTATTATAATAGAGGATATTATGGCGAATAGGATTACAACCTTGTTATGAGACCAATTAACCTCTTTTTAGGAGGTTATTAAACTCATGGTTGGATAATCCTATTTGCCAAAAGATGTACAAGTTAATCCCATACAAGATTAGCCTAGAGTTAGGGATAAATTAATCAGGAGAGAATGTTTATAATGGAATATATCAACATGCTAGTTTATGATAGATTCGTATCCATTATTGACTAGAGATAGAGGTATTAAACTCGACTAAGATAAATGCTAGGAATAAGGTATATTATAATTAACTATCGAAGTAATGTCCAGCTAATATCATAATAATGGGGTATGGGCTACCACTAATAGGGAAAAAATGGTATTGTATGGTCTATGACCAAAATGCCTTGATATTACCCTAGAATTCATCTCTTTGGTGACTCATGGAATATATAACATCGGTTTATATTGTATTAGTAAGCATTATTGTCTAGCAATAATAATACGATTTTAGACTGGTTTATCTTCTAATTGGTTAGTAATGGGTCGTCTTCATTTTTCTTCGACAATCACAGAAACAAGAATGCCATTAGAAATCTCCATCTATTTTAAGATCAGCTATTAGATTATACAATAGCCTATTATAGGGATATGCTATAAGGATTGGCCCATTTTTTGATAACAAACATACAAGCTCATATATCCTTTTTATTAAAGTCATAATGAAGCTGATTCATATAGAACCATTCGTATGAAATGGTCATCTCATATAATTAGTGGGTTCCTAGACAAACTAATATCTGTTTTCACTTACGACTATAATATGGTATTGATTACCCTAAGGGGCTCCTTGGTAACTACTTAGTATAGTTACCATGAATACTAAGGTATCTACCCTAGCCAACGAGCTATGATATCCTACAACCCCCCATTTTTTACTATTCTAAACATTTTAAATTTAGTACCATATACAATTTAGTTTGGTATTATTTCGTTAATCATAGTGGGCATATAAGTTTGAGCATTTTAGGGTTAAATTGGGAATTACCTATAAGCAAAATGGGAACTATTGAGGATTATATTACTCAATAAGCAATATAATCCGCACAAATATGCTTTAAGGATTAATTATCCCATTTTGGGATTGACATGACATAATTTACAATAGGGAGTCATAGTTGTTAATTCTAATCTATCCTCATACTTGGGCAACCCATTAAACATAGGTAACAAACTATGTGCATATGGGAGTCCAATGACATAACCGTATTATGTTTTATGTCATTAGACTCCCATATGCAACAGTTTGTTACCTATGTTTAATAGGTTTCCCAAGCATAAGGATAGATCATAAGTAACAACTAAGAAGGGAGATACTATGGTATTTAACTAGATATAGAAATAAGGTCTAAGATATCTAAATTGATACTACTATGGTTATCATGTTAAATAATGATTGATATATATATATTTGGTATATCAAAGGTATAAACCATTATATGATGTTGACCTTAATAAGTTTATCATAGCTGAGAATTAAGGAAAATGATGAGATAACATCAACCAAGTTATAAAGAGGATCCCTATAAACAATTAGTGTTGAGTCACCATATGATGGAGCATATAATAGACTTACAAAATATTGGTGCAATCTATTGACCATCACTCCCATTCTAAAGTATTAGGGATATGCACATTGATAACTCAATAGGAGAATCAAATAATTTTTTATAAGATTGGCCCAAAACATAATATTATATCAACTATCAGTTATCCTAATATTTAATTATCGGATATTGTAAGAGTTATCACTCAAAATTCCTATTTCTCTAGAGTAAGAAATACTATTACATTAAACTTGATAATTCCCTTATATGCAATAGTCAAATAGGGACTATTGGTTATAATAAGGGTGGTTGAAGGGAAATAATCAATCGTAATTGGTAAGCCATAATTGAGGACTAATATTACTCATCCTTCTATGGATAGACTATCAATATTAAAGACCATTCGGGTATAGGTTAGGATGATTAACCATACTATCAAAAAAATGCGTCAAAAAATTGAGTATACAAACTCTCGTTATGATAATATATTAATCACTTAGGCAACCTATAGGGAAAATATGCCTCTACATTGTATAGCCAATTTTTGTTTAGGGACCAATCTAATTCTGAAAATATGCCTCTACGTTGTATAGCCAATTTTTGTTTAGGGACCAATATAATTCCCCACTCAATCTCACATTTATGGACCTTTCTAAGGTAATTTGATAGTTAAAGGATCCTATTTATAAATCACAACATATTAAGTAATGATAAGTAAACCCTAACGTTAATAGAGCCATTGTTTAACATTCCCATAGAATGTATGCCTTACATTCACTCTTTCTTAAAGTCTATTTGTCTTTAATATTGTAAGTTTTACATTATATTAGCCTTGTAATAGATATATTGCTTAATATATATTATGCACTCTAGAGGAACGAATATCATAAAGGGGGCTCGTCTCCTTTATCCCCCTCACCGAATGTCCGTGTAGACTATATCACTCACGACTTATATTTCTTATCGAGAGGGATGACACCGACGAATGGTCACCTAATAAGGATTAAGTATTTGAATGATATCAAATAAGTAACATTATTATATTAGTTATATTAGACTCTCTATCATAAATAAAGCACAAAAGGTACTTGATTGGTAATACCCGAGTTATATGTCAAGTGAATTATACACTTGATATATAACTTAGTTTGTATTTTTTTTAAGTAGGGAGTTTATTAGATAGACTCTTATCTCCCTAATAACATATTATCATTATTCTAATTATTACCTATATTTACTAATAGGTATTTCTCTAGTTGACAACTAGATATTAGGGATAGGAACTAAATTAAATGACAATACATTTGTCTTTCGGATAACAAGGTGATAGCCTATTAATTGATAATCACCTTATGGGACCTCTCCTAAAAAAGTTGATTATAGCCATAGAGACAACCTTATCCCTACAAGTTTAAGCAAATCTAATTATTGAGGGAAATAATTGATCTCATATAGTGGTAATTTAACCAATTTCATTATAACCTAGACTCCTTATCTTGAGGGTTCCTCACTAATGGTCCTTAGTTATATGATCTATATGGCAAAATCACAACTTCAGTTCATGATTAGCTATATGACCAACTCATCTCTTATAAAATTAGCGCCCATGGATTAAAGACCTACTCTATATTACCTTTCTACCTAGATTATTTTTAAGTAGAGAGAGGGTAATGTATTCCTAAGGGCCGATAATGAATCAATATAAGCTTAGTGAGGGATAATTATCATAGAATAATTATTGGCGAGAGGAATATTTGTGGGAGAATGGGTGTAATATGCATATCATAAGATATTGAAGATGGTACCTAGTGTTATAGGGAAAAGTAGCCTATTTAGTTATTTCCCAATCATATTGTTATTAGGGTATATATTTGCTAGGGTAATCTATATTATATTATAGTGGCCTAATTAGTTAATGATATATTGAAAAGGGATACCTTCTTGTCTTTATAATCTATATTGACTCTCATAATTATATATCAAAAAGTATATAGGTGGTTGGAGGGCGATAATCAATTGTAATTATAGATACCCATATCTTATAAACCCTCTATTTAGATGAGTTGGATTAATCGTATAAAAATGAATAGGATATCATATAAGGGATGACTATTTAAATAGATTAAATAGACATCATAATGTGATCGAGATGATTGAGCTGGCATTCCCTATAATGATCAAAAAATAATTGTGATAGCAATCCCGAAGGATTTTGCCTTAATTATCAATCGTTTAGGATATAGCATATATCCTAAATTTTCCTAATGTACTCTTATCTAAAATGATATGGACTTATAATTGGTCATACCACGATGGCAAAATAGAGGAGGCATAACTAAACTATTGCATAATTAAGTACTACTATATACTAATGTAAAGATAAAAGCACATTGTAATTTCTCGTGGACACGCCCTTCCCGCTTGACAAGAGAGGTTATTTATTCCTTATATAATCGATTCCCATTTTATAAGGGACATTTTTAGTATTTAAGGTATATCTTATGGTATACAATATACTTTTAGGAATAATACGAGGTACATTATTGACCATATTCAAGGACAAGTAACTCTTGGAATTCCTAATATCTATATAATAACGTATGATCATACGTTAAACCGTAGATTAATGTGAGGGATACTGGCTAAGTTCGTCTTGAGGTTAAAATATCACTAATAAATGTAACCATAAGTTATTATATAGATATTAGGAATTCGAAGAGTTACATCTCTTTGAATATGGTCAATAGCGTACCTCGTATTATTATTCATCCCTATCCTTTCTATTGTTAAAGGACCCAACAAGGTACAAGAATGATGAATTTATTCCACATGGATAAGAGAATACAAGTTTAACATGAACATTATTACAATGAGGAATTTGAGATAGTAATCATGGTGGGCCATCTCTCTGGCTAGTATGGTGAATATGGAATAAGTTTATGGCCTATTGTAACAAATTATAGCTAAACTAAATGAATAATGGTTTAGATATTTACATTCACAACGGCCCCCTAGAAATATAGGGGTTTGATAGATATCTTATCAAGATACCTTTTGTATTACCTTTATACTAGGTGACTACAGATCTAATCACCCTAATATTTCTCAAATAGTATCCTCCCTAGTATGGTGAATATGGAATAAGTTTATGGCCTAGAATGTCTAATCTACTATATCTAATCTCCCAAGTATCATATGCTTAATGTCTACCCCCGATATCCTCGAGTATTAATCACTTTGTGCATCTTATATTATATTAGCTATAATATATAAGGGATTAAAACTAGATAACTTGTTGATGTTGCTAGTATAGAAGATTATCAAGATAGTTAAGATAGGATAATACATAATTAGGGCATGAGTGACGTCGACTATTGTTAACAAGCTAAACTAGAGGCCTATAACACGATAAATCTTTTGTATAAGATTAATATGTATAAGTATCATAGGTATATCTATAATTACTTGATACTCATTAATATACACATGAGTGTCAATTAGATACTTTGCCCATGTTCAGCATCTAGTAAGTGACTATTACTCCGTGTTGACCACCGTATAACAAATGTTCTAAATATAAGGCATCAATAACATAACATTAAATCACCTATAGGGTATATGTTTACTATCTTGGGCATATCACCAAGTACTATGTTGACCTAATTTTGTATATTAAATTCCTTAGTTATTGAGAAATCTAATTCCCCACTCGATTTCACATTTATATTGATTTTTCAATAACCACCTACTATGATATGCATATTATGAGTGATTTGCTACTTAATATACATCATGGTATGGTCCATATTAGCCATAAATGTCCCCATTATGTTTAACTAGATAAACTATTACATTAATCCTGAGGGTTATTATATATTCCACTCTGAATATTTATTTGTATGCTATAACAATACATAACATGGGGTAAGGGGACCAAACCCATGTATTTAATATATGATGACATCTAAAATCCTTTTTGGAGACTAAATCATTAGATGACTATTATACCAGTTAAAATATTAACAATAAGGGAATATAATCATTATGAACAGTTTAATGGATTTAAATGTAACATGATAGGTTACCCATCATAACTCGGGTAAGAAAATAATGATTATAACATATCATAACCTTTATATCCGGTGATCACATGCTAGTAACACCTTATATCACCATTAATTAGTTAGTTTATGATCTCCTAACTAGACTTATCGCCTTTTCTTTTAGTTATAGTGATTTTTTGAAGGATGATTATTTAACAATCAAACTTAAAATATTTATTATAGGGTCATGCAATATGGCACTAATGATAATTGAAGATACTATTGAATAATAGTTATACTAAAAAGTCTAACTATTTATCCCAATCTACAATACATGGCTCTCAATACACTCTACCTAATTTTAGACATAGGGATAATATGGTTATTAACAAGATGGGATATCTCCCAATTAATATCGTAATTTGCCATGGAATACAAAATAAAGTTAATATTGGGAAAATTTTATTGGTTTCGTATAATGAAAAATGTATAGTATAATGGAGACCATGTATTTATAGTTATCTATCAATATAATGCTTGACTTGCCTAGGTTAAACACCACCATAATGTAGCTTTGTTAATAAAGGCACCTATGTATTTTAAATTCTTAC